>JAWWES010000042.1:11095339-11106681 GCA_035583135.1 Lophotriccus pileatus
GCGGGACAATCCCCTCCCTGATGCCCCAGGACAGGGATGTCCCTCCTGGCTGCCAGGGCACTGCTGACTCAGGGCCAGCTCGAGGAGATCTGGTGTCCTGGCTCACAGTGTGTGTGGTACGAGGTGCACAGACGTGGGCAGGGAGCCTGTGGTGTGGAAGTTGCCCCCATGGTCCTTAGATGGGCCTCCATCGAGCCAGGAGGGAAAGAGAAACCCAAAGGTTCAACCACTGGTCTTGTCCATGGCTATGAAAAACAGGTTTGTTGTGTGTAAGGAACTGTAGAGGGTTTTTAGGGTTTCAGGCTGGCACCTCTCCCTAGCACTGAAACACTGAGGGAAAAAAAGGAAGAAAATACGTTTAGGCAAGTGTGGGAACCTCTCCCCAATGGCTCAGAGAGTGGATTTGTGATCTAAATATTGCCACTGAATAACTGCTGGGTGTCTGCACAAGGGAGGGTGAGTGCAGGAGACAGGGAGCGTAGGTCACTGCCTGCTCAGATGTGGGACACCACTGCACTGAATGGAACTATTTGTTAAGTGGGTTTGCCATGCTAATCACTTGCATTAATTTATTTCTTTTGGCAAGCAGGGTGTGTAGTTTGAGGCAGATTTGAAAGCCTTTGAGTTGGGTTGTGTTGTAGGGCAGGGATGATCCTGGGCAGAAAATCATGTAGAAAATGTTCTGCAGCTACAAACAGGATTTTCTTATTATCATAATCATGTGTTTTCTCTCTCTACCAAGGATTTGTGCAAAAGCTGATAATAGTGGGAGTGTTGTGCAACCCACAGAGATCTGGCACATACCCTGGAGAACCTTTGTTGAAGGGGCTGTGTTTTGCCAGCAATCCTGAGTAAACAGCAGCTGGTTGCTGCAGCAATGGGTTGAAGAGAGGTAGAGGCAACAGAACTCCCATCTGGAAGTTCAGGATCCCTTCTGGGGAGCAGTGGAGAAGAACAGTGAGAGAGGATGAGGAGTTTGTTCCTCAGGAGGTTCCCAGCCTTCAGCTTCATGGCTCTGAGCCCATGCAAGAGGTCAGAATGTCCCCTCCCACCACTCAGAGGCAGCTCAGCCATGGCAGTGCCAGCCTGGGACCTCCTCTGGTGATAAATACAAACTGGCACATCCTCCTAAACCTGTGCAACAAGTTTCAGTGAGTTTGTTCCAATTAAATATTAAAGGATCATTTGAGATGGCTCAAAGCATCTGGAACCTCACATGCTGCCTTGTGCGCAGACTTCAGCACAAGTCCCTCCAGTCCTGCAGACCTTGTGCTGCTCTGAGCTCCTGATTGGAGTGACTCCAGCACTTGGGTTTATTCCTTGGTGTGTAAACAGTCAGCTCCTAATTCAAGACACTGCTGCCTTCCTGTCTTTCTACAGGGGGTGGAGATTGCTCCCTTTCAATCCCTGTCTATCCTTGGGTCTGAGTTGCTCTCTGAAGGTTCTTGTCTCCACTGACAAGAAAATGATCCCAGAGTGAACTGGCTCTTAACCTTGAGCAAGACCTTTCAGCTGGGTAGGGTGAATGAAGACCCCGTAGGTCATCCCCCTGGGGCTGAAGGGAACAGCCTGTTCTGGAATGCTGAGGAACATTTGCATTTCCAAAAGATGGTGATGGAAATAAGGGAAACTTCCTCAAACCTGTCATCAGACACTTGTGAGAATTATCAGCTGGGGGGAAAAAAAATCAACCTGATGGTGAGCAGAATAAAGAATTAGGTTAGAGAAAGTCTGGAACTGGACTTTTAAAGCCCAAATTTAAATAACCCCTCTTCACAACTTATATATTCTCTGCCCCTAGAGTAGATATGACCAGTTTCCATACCAGGGTTGGCTAAAGCCCTTGGTTCTCAAGTACCTCTGTAAATTGTGCCTCTATTAGATCCATCCTCTTCTTGAGAAATAGCTGCTGCCACCCTCTTTATAATCTCTGCCCTGCATTTTGTCTGACCTTGAGCCAGGCAAACCAAGATCCCTTTACTTAAGAACAAAAGGAGCCCCATCCACAAACCTCACCAGCATCCCCAGGGGATTTTTAATGGTTTGGGGGATCATTCAATGTCACAAGGGTAGCAGGCATTTCTTGCCCTGCATTTCAGCATTTATAGCAGGTGTGCACATCTTTATTAAGCTGTCTGATAGTCCTCAGGTTTTACACATCAACAGTCTGTCTGAGATCAGGTAACCTGGGAAAACAGGACGGTATAAACAGATCAAGATCTTGGCAAAGAAGGATGGAAGTGGTTATTTCTAAATTATTAAATAGTGATTTTATTCTCCATGGTAAATAGTAGTTGTGGGGCCAAATGTGGGAAGGGGAGGGTTTTGTACAGAATTTGAAAAGCTGCCAGGGGATCTCTCTATGTGGAAAATCCTCCTCTGCCTGGAAAATACTGTGAAACAGGTTTAGCTACTTAAGAAGTAAATTAGGAGTATGGACTGGAACTTCTGCAGTCAAGGACGGGAAAACATCAACCACGTTCACAACTGGGAAGCAGAGAATAAAGCCATAAGAAACATTCACACTCCATTTCTCATGCCATAGTCATTATATTTTACTCAGGTCCCTTGGTATATGAGCAGATTAGAGAGAAATGACTTGACCTTTTATAGGAATGTTTGCAACTAAACAAAAAATGGTTTGAAACTGGATGGGAAGTTCAAAATCCCAATCCAAGACATCTGAAAACAAATCCTTTCTTTTGAATCAGTTACAAAACATTTTCAAACTGAACGCTTTGAACTATTGTGGCTGAAAAATCTGACTCAAAACAGTGAATTGCTGTTTTAAAAAAGCCAGAAAGAAGGTGTTTCAGCAAGAAAGGTGTTGAAACTCTTCATTTTCCTCTGAAAAGTTCGGTTTTTATGATCACATTTTCCAGATTAAAAAATTGAGCTGATGGCAAAAGGAGGTCAACAGGCATATGTCACAGACCCAAGCCAAAGAGGAAGCCTGTAGGGAAATGGAGCTTAAGAAAAGCGTGTCAGAATTTCAGGTTTGCTTTGCCAAAGGAAAATACAGAGGCTTTCAGCTTTTAGGGTTTCTGGTTGGCACTTCTCACTAGCACTGAAGCACTGGGGGAAAAGGAAGAAAATATATTTTTTTTATATATATATATATATATATATATATATAATTTATTATTGTTTATGCAGTGCCTTTCATGGTGAATATGTGGTGTTTTTACCTCCTGCTGTCAAGGTATCAGGCAGTGTTATGACCAACCCCTTTGTGTGGTGTGGTTGGGGCAGGAGTTTCTCCTTGCCAGGGTGGGCAGTGCCACCCCAGCAGCAGGGCTGATGTCTGTGTGCCTTCCCGTGCAGGCACAGCTCCTCCTTGGTCACCACCAGAGGTGGGACTAAGGACAGCAGAGCTCAGAGAAGGTCAGGAGGATGCAGAGTCAGTGCTCAGCCCTCGTCCCAGTAGGACCATGCACATTCCAGCACAACTTTAACTATCCTGGCATTGCAAAAACAGAAGTACCTACAAACAAGTCATCACTGAAATGGAAACCAGTGTTGAGGGGTGAGTGCACCCAAAGCTGTCCAGCACACACAGAGGGGTTACAAGGACTGCCTGAAGTTAATTTTGTTCGCTGAGCATCTTGTGAATGAATCACAGAATCATTAGAGTTGGGAGGGACCCCTGGGGATCCCCCAGCCCAACCCCCTGCCCAGGCAGGGTCACCTGGAGCAGGTGACACAGGAACACATCCAGGTGGGGTTGGGATGTCTCCAGAGAGGGAGGAGCTTGGAGCGATTTGTGATGGATTTGTGATGGGCTAACAAGGTTTATCTCCTTGTGAGAGAGGAGTCCTCGTGGCAGTGCTGTGCCTCCTGTCCCTCTCAGTCCTGCCCTGAACACCGAGAGGCAGCCACGGCAGGAGAGTCTTTTTACACACAAAAAAAGTGATTAAGCAGCCAATTTACCAAAAGGCCATGCATAAACCACTGCCTCTCCAGAGCTAATAGTGCTGTTTGTTATGTCAGAAGCAGCTAATAATGGCCATATTTGTTTGAGTCATAAAACCTCTGTTGCTGGTGCATGATAATTGAGTGTGTTACATGTTCAATTAACCAAACTAATCAAATGAGCTGAGGAGAAATACAATGGGAACAAAGACCTGATCTGTGCCATTCTTTGTTGGGCACAGCAGTTGTTTTTCATGTGGTTTCCTACCAGTCCTTTGTGCAGATTTCCCAGTGATATGCTAACAAATCCTTGCCCAATTAAAAAGCCAGGTTTGTTGCTCGAATAAGTAAGAAAGGCTCCCCTGGGACAACTTAGAACCATATTCACCCTCCCCTGTCACTGGGAGGTGCAATGCAGGGGATGGACTTATCTCCTTCTGGGCACTGCATTGACCTTGTGTACTGAGAAATTAACTAAGCCTAAAACCAGAGGTGTGAGGGAGGGAGAGGTGATGCCCAAACACCATGACATGAGAAAAACACACCTGGAGTTGACGACCCAGATCCTCTACCTCCAAATGCAGGAACATGTAACCTTATTATCCCTGGGGAAATGCATCCCTTGCTTGGCCTCCCTTGGGCTAAAAGGGGTCCATTGGCACATGGGCCGCCCAGGACTTGCCCAGAGCACAAAGCACCTGGAGATGTGGGCACAGCAGGCTCTGGGAAGCAGGAGAGATGATGACACTCACAACCTGAACTAACTCTCTGGTGTGGAGCAGCTCTGAGAGAGCCTTGAAAGGCAGAAATACTCTGATTTTCTGTGGGCAGAGCTGAGCAGGTTTGTTGGGGTGACACAGACCTGATGAGTTCCACACGTAAAAAGAGTCTCAGCCTTAGAAAAAGGCCAGGCCATGTCAAGGGAGGCAAAATCACCTTTCTGCAGGTTGTCCTGTGATGAGGTGATCATCTCCCTGCCCTGGCAACTGAAGTGGCACAGCTTTGCCTCTGCTGCTCCTGAACATCTCAGGGATCTCCAGAGTTGACTGAGATGGCAAGACTGAGTGTCAGTAGACTTGTATTCATTATGCAAGGACAAATTTTATGGGTCTGCAAATAGAAAAGGGTTTAAAACCATTGCTCTAGATCAAAAGTGCTTCTCAAGAAGTTGCTTTTTTCTGCCACTAAGTGGCTCCAGATGTTGAAATATTAAATGAAATTCCTTCTCTCTCTCTTTTTTTTTTTTTTTTTGGCACACTGAGTTTCACAAGGTCAATCTGCAGCAAAGAAACCCCAGTGCTTTTACCCCCCTGAAAACCACCCAATTGCAACATTAAATATTAACTTAGAGAAGAACTCGATTTGTAGTTTGGGTCTATTCTGTTTTTTTAAGTGCTTTCTTTTTCCTAAAACATGAGTTTCCTCTACATGGGAGGGTCCCAGAAGCCTCCCTGTATTATGGGCACTGTGAGAGGGGGTGCTGTGCTTTGGGAAGGGGAACTCCTGTTCTTTATTTCCCTCCAGTAAGAGACAGGGCTCTTTGAAATGTTGGTGGCCTTCATGAACACCCCAACTTCTGCCTTTGGTCCATCCCACCATGTCCTCTTTCTGCTGCCATATTTCCTTCCTATCCCTTGGTCCAGGTGGGTGGCAAGAGAGGGGACAAAGGCTGGTTGAGTTCCCCTCTCCACACTGTGGGAAGCATCCAGAACTGCTCCTTCCTCTCCAGGGTGCTGGGCAGCCCAGTCAGCACAGCTGCAGTGAGGATTGTTTGTGCCTGGATGGCTGCATCCTCCTGGGCCATCTGGAAGCAGATCAAAACTGCATAAACCTCTGAACTAACACTCGTACATGTATGAGGTATTCTTCTGTGTTGGGCTGGGATATGTTCCTCTGGGTCCTCTGAAAAGCCCTGCCTGGTCAGGGCTGGGAAATCTTTACACTACAAAAAAGTCCCTGCAAAAGTCAGATGTTTCATTCCTGCTCCACTGAAGCACAACCCTCCCAGCTGCCACCAAGGGAGTGTTACTTCATTTTTCCTCCCCAGAATAAAGCTGCCCAGAAAACACCACTTCCATGAATCATTGCATTTGTCAATGACTAGCATGTTTGTCTTTATTTGGGAAATTTGCCCCCAGGGTTTGTTCCAAAATGCTCCAGCTTCTTGGTTTTGTTCTCCAATGGACAGAGAAATTTGGGGGGCTCTGTCCTGCCACTTTCCATCCACCTCTGCACAGGAAGGTTTTGCACTGCTGTTCTCTGAGCATCCTGCAGGGATTTGGGAAGAACAGGCTCCACTAACCTCTATGATCTGGAGGCAAAGCCTCCATGGAACACACAGAGGTCTGAAGGACAGACACACAAATGATCCCTCTCCACTTGGCTTTGGAAGCCAAACGCCTGTTCCTGGTTGCTTTGGGGTTGTGGTGGGGGTCACAGCTGGAAGGTGCTCTGCTGCCCTTTGCACCCACAGGGAGCTGAACACAGCCCAGAGAGGAGGAGGCAGCAAGGAAGGGGCAGGCCTGCCATGAAATATTTGGCTGCCAAGCCCTTGTGTTTTTCCACGGGGCAGAAGATCTTTGCATTTGTTCTGTTTGACTGTTTGTGCCTTCAGTATCTGCCAGGCCCTCTGGAGAGCAGCATTCAGTGTGCTGCCTGGGGCAGGCTTTGATGGGCAAATCTTCCTCCCCCTCTCTCCCCTGTGCCGTTAGAAAGCCCCAAATCTGTGTCTCCTCATGAAAGGCAACTCTGCCCAGAGTGCTGAACCAGAGCTCCGTGGTGTGAGCATGTGTGTTGGACCTTGTAACCCCCTTAGCTTCAGTCAAACAAGAGTCACAGGAGGGCAGAGCTGCTGGAATTGGAGATCTGCCAGGCTGGCATGGCTGGGATGGGTGGGCATGGAGCACCCTGGGCTCAGGAACAGCCTGGGGCTCTCCCCACCCTGCACACCCAGAGCTGGGAGCTGCGGGGAGCTGGGGAGGCATTCCTGGGGAAGCACTTGCAGGGCTGTGTCTGGATGTTCCTCTGTGGGGTTCTCAGGGCAGGATGAGGTCCCTGTGCCAAGGAAACAGGTGCTCCTGCCTGGAAGAGGAGGGCATAGATGGCAGCTTTGGTGGGCCATGAAGCCTCACCCTGGGTGGAAGCCCAGCCTGGTTTAAGCTGCTCCAGCTTCCACAGAGCAAAGAGAGCCTTTGAGGGCCAGTACAGGTAGTCCAGTGCACCCAGCAGATGTCTTAATCCTCTTTCTCTGAGGAGCTTAAAACCTTTTGAGATGAAGTGGTTCAAGTGCTGCACCTCTTTGAAACCAGAAGAAAATACAACATGGGATGTGGGGTGGGAGCAACAGCAGCCTCGAGTCTTCTGAGCTGGGCAGGTCAAGCAGCTTGGGCTAAGCTGTGTTTTTTTTCCCACTGAACTCCAGCCTCTGGAGTCCCAGCTCATCAGTTCAGTGTAGTTGTTGTGTTGTTGGTTTGTTTCTGCTAGAAAGGATTTGAACCAGTCAGGGAAATACAAATTATTCCTTTGTGAGTCCTCTCTTTCAATACAGAAAACCAGAAGAATGGGGAATTCAACTGAAAGAAAATAGAGAAAATGTTTCATTTTAGGTGTTAAGCAACAACAGCAACTTCAAAACATTTGTAGAGAAGTTCTTTTCCTGTTGAAAAGCTGTTTTCCTCAATCACCCATGCTTTATGTAATTCCAACCACCTCAGAAAAGAAACCAGGAGAAATAATTATTTTACAGCTGGAATAATTGTTTTTATTGTTTATTTTGTGCTTTCCCAACTGCCATGGGAATAGCAAAAAAAAAAAGCTCTAAGGCTGGACTTTCTCCTTATTTCTAAGCCTATACCCCAGGTGTGGAGTGGGGCTGGGACAAGGTGAGATTCTCCTTGGATCTCAAAAGCTTCCAAGCACTTACTTAAGATGCTTCCAGCCACTTATTGGGTGCCTCCCTGTGCCCTTCTGTTCCCTGTGCTGGGAGAAGATTTAGGAAAGGGGAAGGAAGTAGGGACTGTCTTCTAATTTAGGATGAGACTGTGCAAGGGGCAGAGAGGAATGATGTAGGAATGGTGGGTAGCAAAGCATTGTGCTCCTCTCACTATTTCCTGTGAGGAATCATCAGTCAGCAGGTTTAAATCATAAGCAAACAATTTTTCTTCCCTGTGCAACTAAACTGTGGAAGTCCCAGTTGCTGGACCTTGTGGAGGCCAAAACTAAAAAGAAGGGGGAAAAGGAAGGGACAAATTAATGAGAAACAACTTGATCAGGAGCTGCTAAAGCTCAAGAGTTCAGGTGCAACGCTCTGGTTCAGGGGCAGGTCTCTCTCTGCAGCTGCTGCACAGATCCTGCCTTACACTTGCTTTGTTTTATGCCTTTTCCCAAGGTGGCTCCCGAGGATTTACTGTAGGAAATGGTTGTAGGAGAATGGATTTGTCTCCTTCCCTAGAACGGCAGTTCCTGCATTGTTTGACTGAAATCATGCTCCAGGTTAAATCCCAGAGTTTGGGGAAGCATTTCTAAACCTCTTCCAGCTCTACCTTATCTGACAAAAACTCAATGAAGTGGAGAGGTTTATCCTCACAGAAGAGCTTAGAGAAATCCTCTGCCCACAAGGGGCCTTTCTGCCCTTGGGGAACTCAGGAATTTCTCCTCTGAATGTATCCCCACATCCTTGGACGGGGCTTTACTCGTGGCTCCCTGCAAATCCTGAGCTGGAATCAGCCCACAGTGACTGGGATGTTGCCCTGTAATTTTTGCAGTGTGTGTTCCTTACATGAATGCAGGGAGCTACTTGACTGGAAAACACAGAGAAGTGAAAACTGTGGCTCTGGATGAAATGTTTGACACTAAACTCTCAAGGGGTGTCAGAGGATTAGAACAGACACGCTGGCACAGAGCATGGTGCCCTAATCAGTCCTTTTCTTTCTTTTTGCTCATTTTTTCTACGAGATTATAAAAAGGCAAACCAAAACCACAAACTAACCTTAAGAAGTGAGAAGACAAAGGAATTTTGGCTGGGTGGAAAAGTGTTTGTGCCAAGCTCTCTCTCCCCCAGGATGATCCCTGTGGGGTGGTTCAGGCTGGGATCTGTTCAGAGATGCTAAAGCTGGTCCAGCAGTGCAGGATGGAGAGGGAGCCTTTGGGAAGAAGGGATGGGAATGCAAGTTGTATTTTGTTCCTCTTGCTTAAATCTAAGCATTCCTTGGGCTAAAGTGAGAGTGTCAGCTCTTCACAGAATCACAGAGCTGTTGGGCTTGGGAGGGACCCCTGGGGATCCCCCAGTCCATCCCCTGCCCAGGCAGGGTCACCTGGAGCAGGTGACACAGGAACACATCCAGGTGGGGTTGGGATGTCTCCAGAGAGGAGACTCCACGCCCTCCCTGGGCAGCTCTTCCAGGCTCTGCCACTCCATGAAAAAGAGTTCTTTCTCGTGTTCAGGTGGAGCTTGTACTTCAGTTTATGGCCATTGCTCCTCTACCTTCACCTGAATTCCTGTTGGCCCAGTGTGGCCTGGAAGAGCTGTGCAGTTCTTCCCTGGGAGAGGAGAGGGGTGAGATGAGGTGCTTTAGGTGTGACAGGAGAAGAATGAAACTGAGGTTTTCTCCATCCAGTTCATGTCCCAGCTTTGTGAGCACTCTCAGGTGGGGCAGGAGGAGTTTTCCCACAGCTGCAGAGGTCTCTTGCTGAGTGCCCTGTCCAAGGGTGATGGGGGTGGGTGTGCACTGGGACAGGACATGCTGGCAGGCAGGATGTGCAGTTTGTGCTGAGCAGATCCCAGATGTGCCTGGGGTTCCTGGAGGTGGCTGGTGAGAGGGGCTGACGAGTGGCAGCTGAGAAAGGTCAAAGGAGGATCCTCACACTGAGGTTCCCCTTCCTCCCAGGGCCCTTCCTGCATTACCTTAAACAACAACCACCCCTGTGTTCCCAGTGCCGTGTGTGGATAGAACTGGAGCACCTTTGTGTCTTTCAACTGTTAAAGTTAAAAAAAAGGAAACATTAAAGCTTCTTTCCCACCAAGAAACCTGACCAAACCTGCCTGCTCCGAACTGAGAGGTGTGTATCCCTAATATCCAGGGGGAAAGGCTGGATGTCTCTGTTAGACTTCTTGCCTGCAGAACTGGGAATTGATGCCGTGCCATTAAAAGCAGAGGTTTTGCCCATTCACTTCAGCAGGAGCTGGTTCAGGCCCTGAACCTCCTGATGATGGGAGGGAGTGGATGAATCTCTTGCAAAAACATCTTTGCTCTGACCTGTTTACTGAGTGTCTGGGTGCAGGGGGATTAGTAACACAGGGTTTGCAACACTTGGACTGAATAACCCGTCCTCTTTGCTCAAACTTTCCTTATAAGTACAACCTTCTTCTTCATGAAGCCTTTTAGGATACCTGGATAGACTTTGGCACATTCTTGTTACCTATCAAAAGAATGGCTCCCTATAACATCAGTGAAATGTTAGTTTGAATACCTGAAACTTATTTAGGCATTTATTTAAAACTATTCCTCAAAACATGGATGTGTGGCCCTGGATGCAAAAGTGATCCCTCTGGGTTTCTGGGGAAGGAAATAAAAGTGGGCTCTGCAAGGTTCCTGGCCCAGAAAGCTGCCACTGCCAAAGCTCTGAGGTTGTTTTCCCAGTGCTATAGGAGTGACCCACATCTAATCTCTGTGATCTCCTCGGGGTGGGAACAGCACGTTCATCCTCCCACAGAGCAGGGAACTGATGTTAGAGAGATCAGTTCTCAAGGATGAAATGCTCTCTGGAATTTCAGCTTTCCTGTATTGCCCTCTTTTTCTGGCTTTAAATTCATCCTTATGCCAAATGACACACTTGAGACAAGCTCCCAAAAGCCACACAAACCTGGGAGGGGGGAGGGGCTGATCCCTCCATGTGCTCTGCAGCCACTCTGAAGGATCTCAACAGGTTGGAGAGATGGGCAGAGGAACCTTTTGAAACGCTGCAAAGGCAAGTGCAGGTCCTGCCCCTGGGGAGGAACAACCCCAGCACCAACATAGGCTGGGGGTGACCTGGGAAGCAGCTCTGGGGACATCTGGGAGTCCTGGGGGACAAACAGCTGTCCCTGACCTGCAGTGGCCAAGGAGTCCTGTGGGCTCCCGGGCTGCAGGAGGAAGAGCTTTGCCAGCAGGGCAGGGAGGGCATCCTGCCCCTAAAATCAGCCTTGGTGTGGCCTCACCTGCAGGGCTGTGGCCAATTCTGGCCTCCTCAGCACAAGAGAGACACAGAGCTCCTGGAGAGGGTCCAGTGGAGGGTTACAGAGATGCCAAAGGGATGGAGCATCTCTGGGAGCAGCAAAAGCTGAGGGAGCTGGGGCTTTTCAGCCTCCAGAGCACACCCTGAGATGAGAGGGGCCCTCCCCAGGCTGTGTCAGGGGCTGCAGGGAGGGGGCAGAGGATGGCCCAGGCTCTGCT
>JAWWES010000042.1:11106781-11120315 GCA_035583135.1 Lophotriccus pileatus
CCCCAGCCCTGGAAGTGTCCAAGGCCAGGTTGGACGGGGCTTGGAGCAACCTGGGCTGGTGGAAGGTGTCCCTGCCATGGCAGGGACTGGAATGGGATGATCTTTAAGGTCCATTCCAACCCAAACCATGCTGTGAGTCTGTGATGCACAGGACGTTCCACCTGAACAGGAGGAAGAACCTCTTCAGCGTGCAGGGGACTGTGCCCTGGCACAGGCTGCCCAGAGAGGTGTGGGGTCTCCTTCTCCGGAGATACTCAAAAGCTGAGTGGACACACCCTGAGTGAGGCGCTTTGGAGCCCCTGCCTGGGTCAGGTGATTCCACCAGACGTGCTCCCGTGGTTCCTGCCAGCCCGAACCACAGATCCCGCGAAAAGCCTGTCCCGAGATAGGCAGGGTGCGGCTCCATCCCGGCGAGAAATGCTAAAAGCCCTGGAAAGGCAACCCCGAGGGTCTGGAGGAGGGTCCTGCCCGGCAGAGGGCACTCGGAGCCCGGCCAGCCCGGGCACAGCGCGTTATCCTCCCGTGGGTGCTCATCCCACATCCCTGCCAGGGCGCTCCCGCCATAAACACACAAATGCTGAGAGGAAAAGGAACTACAGGACTTTCTTTTCCACTTTTAAAGGCGATGACTGGGGAAAAGCCAGACACCTGGAGCATCAGAAGTAACCCACAGTGGATTGGTGTAGGACAATGGAGAAACCAGCCTGTGCATTGCTAGAGAAGGTTAATGTATCCTATTAGCAGGCTTCCTACAGGCAGGGGAGTGCTGGATAAACACTGACAGCTAAATTTTGTGTAAAATAGTAAACTTGTGAAATGACATCACCAGGGGAGATATCTGGACCATCCTGTAGCTGTCTGGTTTAGCTGGGATCTTCAGTGGCATTATTCCAGTCAGAGGGAATGCTTTAACAGCAATGATGATGGCAGTCAGGGGGCCAGAAGACATGAAAAACATTTAATGAGTAAGAGAATCCTAGTTTTCAGTAGCAGAGGTATCTTTAATTACCCTCTTCACCCCGGGGAGGGTCCCCCTGGAGGGGAGGTTCTGAGAGTTCAGACCTGAGGCAAGAGCAGCATCCCACGGTGAGAAGTGTGCTGCCACCACGTGTTTTAAGCCATGAAGGGAGGAGATTGGCTTGGATTTACCTATTAGCTAGAAAAAGCTGCTTTTTGTTTGTTTTTATGCCAGCTTTCACCCCCACTCCCCCCCCCCCCCCCCCCCGACTCTCTCCATGTTCAAGCTGCTGAGTGCGTGCATTTTTGGCAATAAAATCCAGCTCCACTCCACCTGCAGCCTTAAATCTCCCAATTCCCTCTTTTTTTTTCCATATGAAGAGAGGGTGGCAGTTGCAATTAACACGTGAGGAGGTGGGATATCTTTTCTTTTTGAGGGCTGGAAAACTCCCCGATGACCTGAGCAGACAATCACTGCTCCTCGCTCCTGAGCATCCCCAGTGCTTCCTTCCAGCAGGAGCCAGAAAACCCCATAGCCATGCAGCAGGATCCCTTGGCTCTCTCCAGCACCTCAACCTGGCATGCTGGATACTCTCAATGCTTGTCCCACCCACTGTCCTTCAGTTTAGGGCAAAAGGCAGTGTGAATTAAGCCAGGCTTGGTGGTGAGGAGGAGGGAAGCCCCCCCTTCCCCTGTCCCAGTCTGCTGGGTGGCTGCAACCCTGCCCAGTGGCTGGTCCCCAGCAGGCAACACAGAGGCATTTGGAATCTGGGGGATATTTCCTGTTAGATTTGTTTAATAGTTTTGAGGTGGGTTAAATATGGAGTGACAAATTAATTCCAACTTAAGTGCTTCCCTCGCGCTCTTCCTGCCGCTCGCGACTCCCCTGGAGCCCTGTTAAACAAGAGCAGCTGGTGGGATCAGGGGGGTTTGGCAGCTGCCAAGGCTTGTGTGCCGAGCCCCAGCAGAGGGTCTGTTCCCCTCTGGCTCTTGGCTCTGCATGTGCCACTTTCCCGAGGAGAAGGGGCAGAGGGAAACGTTCCTCCACCCACAGCCGGAGGCAACACCCTTGGAGTCCTGGTACTCATACCTTGGGGGTTGTTAAAGAGACCAGCAAGTCACCAGCTGCTGGTGCCCACCAGGAAGCTCCCAGTGGGTGGGTCTGTCCCTGCACAAGCTGAGGCAGCTCCAGGGGACACTTGGATCCGCCCTTAACCCCCCACAAACTGGGTGTTACTCCACGTGAGGGTGCCCCTGCTCCCTGCAGCTCCTGGGGCCCCTTGGCTTGGGAATCACTGCCACAGCTCATGGTCTGGCCAGGGGCAGATCCTCAGGCCTTCCTTGGGCAGGACAGGAGCAGAGCATGGGAAGGGGTCCTGGGGTGTTTTAGGCAGATACTCCAACACCACAAACTCTCCCCCCGAATATCTCCATCCCAAGAGGATATTCATGTTACCTACTTAGAGATATAAAATTTGGGTTCTGTAAGTCCATGTGCTCCACTGCCACAGCTCTGTGTGGTGCATCTTCTGTGTGTGTGTGTGTGTGTGTGTGCTGTGGTGAGGGGTAACAAGAGCAGGTCTTCTTTCTGTTATTCTTTGTCTTTCTTTTGTTATTTCTTTGTCATTGGTTTGTCTGGATACTGCTCATTTGGCTTTCCCAGCAGACTGGAGGGAGAGGATCAGATGGATTGGTCTTCCTGAAGGTGGTTTGATCATTCCAACATGCTCAGAGCAGTGGGACATGAGCTCTTGTGAAGCAGCAAAACTTTATGTAGCTGTTTCAGCTGCCAAAACACAGGTGTGAGTTATGACTCTGCTGCTCAGGAGAGAAATTACCAGGGATGGGACAAGGGGTTGGTACCAGATGATACCCCACACGATGCCACTTTCCGTGTCTGCAGGAGATGGGGCACCAAACTGCACAAGTAAGTGAAGGCAGACCAGCACTAGCAGTGGTTTATACTGGTCTCTTACTGGCTGTGCCATCTGATGGAGGGTCACCCCGGGGCTGGACTCCACAGCTGTAGGAATTGCTGTGTAAAGGCCAGTCCTGGCTGTTTTTTAAGTCACTGGAGAGCCCACCTGGGGGTGACTCATTTTGTCCATCTCCGACATCCCCCTCCTGTTTAACCCCAGTACACTGATTTGCAGCCAGCCCAAGTGAAGGAGGTGAGAGCTGTGCTGTCTAAACAACTCCCAGACCTGTTTCATTTATGGAAATGTTTATCTTCTGAGTCTGGGATCCCTTAATAAAAAAACATTTAATCCTACTGCTTCCCTCAGGAGGACAGATGCAAAGACCCTCCTGCTCAGCCTTGGAGGTAGGTGGCTGTGGGGGCAAAGCTGAGCCCTTGGCTACCTCTCAACGTTGGGCCTCATGAAATCTTATGGACAACAGGATTTGGCCATTTCTTACTGAAATTTGGCATTTCTTCCCTGCTCTCATCCTGCCAGTCATCCTGCTGGTTTAGCAGCAGACACCAAGGACCAAATCTTCAGCAGGAACAAACCAGACCAGCCTTGTATCCTCCTTGTGAAGCTGGATTCCTTCCTTTTATTGAAACAACAACAACAAAACCAACACAAAGAGCGCGCCTTTTCTGCAGTTAAGTTAATTATTTGTGGTCTGGAGCTGGCAATACGAGAGGAAATTAACCCAGTCCTGATGATTGGACATTATTAGCAGCACATGAGGTCCATCTTTTGTTTGCTGGGGCCCATGTAGGTTTTTTTTTTAGCACTGTCTTCCTTGGACAGACATCTTGTGGGGGGTTACATTAATATTTTGTCTTTCTGACTGTGCAGCCCATTCTTTGCCTCACACTGGAGGCAAAGCTTTGCAGTTTCAGTTGACTGGACTTTGTACAGGCTTTTTCAAAGCTTTCTCCACAGATGCCTCAACGATTTGTTGAGTTCCTGTCGGAGTTTTGTGCTGGGATAAATGTGAGAGGGCTTGTCCTCAGATGGTGCAGGCTGGCCTAGAGCCACTGACTGCGGGAGAACTAAGTCATTCTGCTCAAGCAGAAGATCTGCTGCTCAAACTTCAAAAGGCCACCCACATGTGCTTGCTGAGCTGGAGGTCTAAATTAGCAAAAACCGGAGTTTTTCCCATGGTTCTCACTCTGAGCCATAAAATGACCCATCTTTATTGGAAATCCTCTGGAAGTGCTGGAGCCACAGTGCATTGAGAGCAGGTTCAGGTTTGTGATGCAAGAGAGTATCAGGTAAAGTTTCTTCCTCCTCTTCACTTGAAGAAATGGTAGTTCCACCGTGAAGGGGGTTTGTAACTCTAGAAATTAGTGCTTCAGAGAGGGCATTTTCTTTCTTTCTGCTTTTTCCAACAGGGGGAGTTGTTCATAATCAAAGATCCTGGAGAAGCTGTGGCTGCCCCTGGATCCCTGGAAGTGTCTAAGCCAGGTTGGACGGGGCTTGGAGCAACCTGGGCTGGTGGAAGGTGTCCCTGCCCATGGCAGGGGGTGGGACTGGATGAGCTCTGAGGTCCTTTCCAAGCCAGGCCATTCCATGATTCTATGGCTATCAGCTCGTGGCAAATGTGATAGTTATAAGAACAGCTCCTCATTGTGGGTATTGGGGATGGTTGCTGGAAAACCAGGAGGTCACTGCTGGAGAGACCTGAGGCCACCTTGAGACCTGAAGGCTCTGTAAAGTCACCTTCGTTGCCATCCATGTGCCAGCCTTCAAAAGAGAATCATTTCTCAGGGACGGGATGTCTTCATTTTCAGGGTGCTGATGGTGTCCCACCCCTGAGCCCCCTTTCCAAGGGCTACTTGCTTGCTGTGTGACACTGCAGTGAAGCTTGGGATGGGAAAATGGCACTCAAGAGTGCCCTTCCCTGGCCCCTGGCCATGAAGAGAGAGAAGGGTTGGTTAGTACCTCTCAGGGACGTGCACAGTAACATTGGCATTGGGTTATTGAAGGCTTTTCGTGAGTGTTTTGGAAAACTCATTGGGAATTGGGAAGAGCTTTTGCTTTTGAAACACCTGGCCACCAAAAGCAGCCTGGCACGTCCCCATCCAGGCTGCTGCTGCGCTGAGAGTGACACTGGAGGGACCTGTCTCTGCCAGCTTCAAGGGGCAGCTTTGGCAGGAGAATGAGCAAGAATTCCTGCAAATAGTGTGGAAACACAGGCTATTCCTTGTGGTCAGGCTGCTCCCTCTGCTCTCCCACATAGACAAGGGGTAGAGGTAAGGAAAGGAAGACTTGTGACCCTCAAAGGCAGATCTCTGAGCTGTCACAGAGCTGTGAGAGTCAGCAGAGCTCTGGTACCTGTCATAGTTTAGGGTTTGGTCGTTCATATCTTGTTCTTACCCAGAGCCATCTGAACTGACAGCCCTAACGTCTGGATATGCACAGAGAGCTGAGCAGACACCTCAGAACAACCCAACAATGGCCTGTATGACGAGCTGTGGAAGAGCAGATGATGCTCCTGGGGTAAAAATAGTGCTGCAGCACTCTTTTAAGGTTAGTGACTCGCACTTTGCAGGAGGCAGCTATAAAAAGAAGTGCCTTGCAGGAGTGCAAATCAGCCCTGAAAGCATTCCAGTGCTCACAAATGAAAGGATATTTGAGTGGGATTTTCCAGGGAATCACAGTAAAGTTCCAGCTACGCCCTTCAAACCTTCTTGCAGGTATTTAACAGACAAGAGAATATATATTTATTAGCAATATTGTTGATTGTTAAGGACATTTAAGCCCATTCCTGGGCTGTGGAGGGATGTTTATCCCCTTCAAAGGGCTGTGGCAGATAAAGCCCAGTGCCTGTTAGGGAGACGGGCTTGTGTTTCAGGGCTGTGCCACTTCTTTGCCTCTCTGAGCAGTACAGAAAGGTACACCTGGGCCTTCAGAGGCCCGGCTGGGACAAAGGGGCTGCTCATGCAGCCCAGCAGTGCGTAGAGCAGGTGTTCCCCCTTCCCCTGGGTGCCTTGTCATCGAGCCAGACAGGCACTGCAAAGCCACCAGCGCCAAATCCGGGTTCCCTCGGACACCCCAGGCTGTGTTGCTGTCACTAGGTGTGGAGTGGTGCCGATTCTGAGACAGAAGAAGATGAAAGTGGAGCTTGCCCTCAGCGAAGCACGTTCCTACAAATTCTTCCCCTGCAGGAAATCCAATATATTTTATCCTGTTTGTCAACACGGTTCATTCTGAGAGAGCCCCGTGTCTGTGGCCAGCAATTAATGCCACTTAAAAGCTTTTCAGAGGGATAATTGCCTGTTGTTCTGCAGGCATCACTCTCATTCAGATGCTAATGGCTGTCAGGGGCAGTGGCCATTCCCACATTGGGGGCCAGGTATGCCCCGCTCCCCTCGCCTTGGGAAGAGGCTTAATGGGTCTATTGTCCCTGAACAAGGGCAGTAGGGAAACCCCCCTGTCCCTGAGGAAGCCGTGGAAATAATCCTCATCAGTCTGTGTCACTTGGGCACAAAAGGCAGCAGGGTGGACGAAAAAAGGAAGGGGGCATCCGGCACGAAGGGGGTGGAAGTCAAGGTGTCCCATGTTGGGGGATGTCCAAGAGGGCTGTGCCACGCTCACGAGCAGAGACTCACCGCAGCGCTGTGAAAACCCAGGGGGGTTTTCCAGCCGTTCTCAGATATTCACCAGCTGGGGCTGGATGTGTTGGGTTTTAAGTCACAGTTACCTTTTTGTGGAGGTCAAGTTTACCAGGACGGAGTAAGAGTCGTCAGCAGGACCCGCCCCGTGATGCAGTTGATGTCTGTGGGTAGGTTTAGTCCTGGAAGATCCAGCATCGATCCTTAGGTGCCCAAAGCTCTGTGCTCTCGGTTGTCTGATGGGAGTGGTCTCCTTGCAGGACAAGAAACCTCCTCTCTTATCACAGAATCACAGAATGGTTTGGATTGGAAAGAACCTGAAAGCTCATCTCATTCCAACCCCCTGCCACGGGCAGGGACACCTTCCTCCAGCCCAGATTGCTCCAACCCCCGTCCAACCTGGCCTTGGACACTTCCAGGGCTGGGGCAGCCACAGCTTCTCTGGGCAACCTGTGCCAGGGCCTGCCCACCCTCACAGTCTCATTTTCTTCTCACTTTGTTTTGCCACTGAGGTTGGGCTTCAGCCATAATTTCTGGCAAGGCTGGAGTTCACAGGGATATGTTAAAACTTATCCCACTTCTTTCTGGGATCTCTGGGTATCTTTATCTTCCCAGCCCCCCTGCCCTAAGGTAGGCTGGCCGTGATGAAGCCGTGTTGGCTGGAGATTGTCCCAGGGTCCTGCTCCTCTGGATTAATCGTTCAACTTCATGAAACCCTGGTTTGCAGTCTCTGGAAGAACAACCCCTTCCCTCTGTGAACCAGGGAGTGAGTTCAGTGAGGAGAAAAGCCAATTTTCTGGGGGAGCACATGCTGCTCTGCACCAATCAGTGAGTGAGGGGGGGATCATTTAACAGCCGGGGCCGTCCCTTTATGAGGGTGTTGTTTTTGACGCCTTGGGGAGAAGGGGCTCCTCTCCCCACCTGGCCACCTCCTTTGGGGACCCTCGTTGGAGCCCTCCTGGGGGACCCTGCAGGCTCTCAAGCCCCCAGCCCCTTTGTGTTGCTTCTCCTTTGGTGTTTCACGTGGGTTTGTCGGGGGCTCCCCCGGCCCCGCGGGCCACTTCTGCAGTGGAGGCAACCCGAGAAAGGACCGAGCCACTTCCATGGAAACAAAAGCCTGTTTTCAAACAGTGCGAAGAGAAACTGTTTCTATCTTAGGCCTTTAATGACCTGAACTGTCCATCTTTAGGAGAAAAGCAACAATAAAAAGCCACTTTGCTGTGCTGTCGCTGCCGCCGCTCTCTAACTGCGATGATTTTTTTTTTTTGCCACGAGAGCTTGGCATCCATCCTTTTTTATGATTCACATAAAAAAACCCAAAAAAAAACAACAAAAAAAGGGAGGTTTATTTGCCCCCTCCAGCAAATCTGGCTGCTAGGAAGAGGCAGGCACGTTTGCAGCAGCGGTTCCTATTTTCCCTGGGAGAGGAGTCCTGTGCCCTGCGTATTTCAGTGTTGAATAAATAGTCCTTCATGTTGTATGCGGTGGCTCCGGGCACCCCGCTGGGATCATGTCCTTAATACAAACAATACCACACATTTATTCTAAGCTGACCGCGCTGACCCCCAAAAGTTTGTTCCCTCCGCTGGGACTCCTCGGCCTTTTCATTCAGCTGAATGGCCAGCACAAAGACCTTGTCGCATCTACAGTCCCTCCCTAAACAAAACTCGCCGAGGAAGGGGGAAGGAGCGGCGGGGGAGGGCGGGGGAGAGGAAGAAATAGGCAAACCTTGACCCTCCTCCACCTAAAATAAAGTGGAGGAATTTGCATTTTAAACCTTAAGATGCTCGGCCGGGTCTCCCTGCCTCTCCTCCGGCCGGGAGTTTGACTCCCCTTTTGCAAACACCCTGAGAAGCTCCGGGCTCGCAGCATCCCAGCGGAGCCGCTGTCCCGGCTCCGGGAGCATCCCCTGCTGCGAAGAAAGGCTCCTCTCTGCTCTCCTTTGCATTCCTATTTTTCCATAGATTAGAAAAAGAGAGAAAGAGCTCTACTTAACAAGGAAATAGATGTTCTCTCCCCCTTCCCCCATGCCCGGTTTTTGGAGGCAGGCGAGCGCTGGGAGCTGCTCCGGCTTTGCGGCTGTTTCCCATGGCCCCGGCTCCTCTCTCGGAGGTCACTGCTCGCCCTGTCAGGGAGGGATGGACAGCTGGTTGTGACAAACACCCTCAGCCACTTCGGTTTGCGGGCAAACACAGAAATTGGTGTTGATTTGCTGTGATTCCGTGTGGGAAACAGCAAGGCTGGTGCTGCTTCAGTTCAGTTCCAACTGGCCTCCAGGGAAAGACCTGCTTTGAGGGCGAATTCTTGTTAGATGTGATGCAAGGTCTGTTTGTGTGTCTATTGGACTTTCTAAGTGTTCATTTTATCTGGGAACCTGCCTGGGCACAGAAAAATTGTCAGGTCTTAAAAGATGTGCTCCCAGCTCCTCTCTTTTCTCATCTCAAACTTGGACTGTCTCAGAGGCAGCATCGGGAGGCTTCAGCAGAGTTGTACTTGCAGGTTGCTCCGTGGTACTGAGGTGTTGGTCTGCCACTCAATGCCCTGATGTTTCCCCTCTTTGCCTCTGGCTGTACCACCTAAACCATTGTCTTTAGGACACCCTGCTGGGTAATGGGAGAGGATTCCTGACTCCTCAAACCGGGGGGCTCAGCCTCTTTTAGAACTTCAGTGGGGTCCAGGCTCATGTTTTTATCATCTCTGAGCTCTCACTTAGCTCATTTTACCACCTCAGCTATTTACAGTGGAGCACAATTTCTCTCTTTTCCCCTTTTTTTTTCCTGGAAAAGCTGCACAGTTGCAGTACCACGTGTGGATTTCATTACACTTGTGATGGAGCTGCCTCATATTTTTTTTCCCCTGTGCATGCACAAAGCACTTTGATTCCCTGTGGCTGGCTCTGCCCTGGACGGCAGGGTTGGGGCAGACCCTTTTCAGCCTTCTGGCACCTCTGAAGTGGCACCACTTGAGCATCACACGATCTTTGACCAGTCTGGACCTCACCCTCCCCAGCTGGGAAGGGGCATGGCTGTACCTGCCTCCCAGCTGGGAGTCAGGGCTGGCTGCTGGGTGGTGGCAAAGCTCAGGCAAGGTGAGGAGTTGTTCTGTATTGTCGGGGCTGTGCCGTGGGCATGTCTTTCCTCTGGGTATGGCCCTGACCTGTGACATGCCCCACGGCTGGAGGGTGAAGCTGGGACCATCCCTGCAGACTGCCAAGGGCTCTGGCTGAGGTCAGCTCTGTGCTGGAAGCTTTTGTCGGTGGAACAATATCACTGTGCTGACCAGAGGGTTTGTCTAGAGCTGAAACCTGGCCCAGGACACGGCTGTGGATGTTACACACGGTTCTACCAGCACAGGGAGTTTAGTTGAGTTAAAAAGACAGGGGAGTTGCCCATCGGATGTCTCTGCAAAGAGCATTTTGCTCGTGTACACAACCCCTGCCTAAGGGATTTTGAGGTCCAGTTGCGATGCCACCGTGGTGGTGCCTGCAAACATAACCCAGCCCCGGGGTAACCAGCGGGATGAGATGCACACCCTTGAACTCTTGCAGCAGGGTGGGCATTTCAGAGCACATTCCCGAGGTGCTGGTCTGTGAAACTTTCTCCTTCTTGGCCTTTTCCACCCCACTGCCCTCCCCCAAATTGCGAGCCCCTTTTTGCTGCCACGTCACTGTGCAAACAAACATGTTTCTCACTGCTGCGCTGCTCCCCGGAGTCTTGCTGGCTTGTTCTTTACATGTACAAGGAAACTGCATGACCAATTCTGTCTGGAATCTGTTCTTTTATCTCTCTTTTTTTTTTTTTTTCATCCTGTGCTCTTTTCTTTCCCTTTTTTTTCCCCTCAGGCTCATTAAGAAATCAATAAGTGGCTCAATAGGGCTTTGCTTAACCCGATTCTGGAAGTATTTCTTCCCCTCGGAACGTGAACCAACTTCTCAAATTGATTTTGCTGCTTTTGCTCATTTCCATTTAACGATATTCTTAGTGCCGTGTCTCTTCTTCTTAGAACAATTCACAGCCAGTGGTAAGTCCTGGGCTGGCAGCCCCTAACAGCGCTCACCTGCAGGACAGGTACGTTGTGCAACACCTACCTGGGTGAGGGAAGGGAGGAACCATCTGTTACTGACCCAAAACCATCCTGGCTTAATCCCTTTTAAAGAAATGCCAGCAGTCCTGGAGACATGCAGAAATGCCTCCTCCTTCCAGTTAGCCCTTGGCTGCAGGAGACCAGGAGGGGAGATGAAGTTACTCCTCTCAGCTGGACCTGTGGGAAGGGTGATGCTGTGGTAACAGAGAAAACTGTTATCTGTTTCTTTTCATCCTCTGTTAAGGACAGCTCTGAAATCCTTTAGGGTCTCTAATTAACCTCAAGTTTCAAGAACACCCACCAGGTGGATGTGAAAACTTTAAAGTTCCTTTTCATGGCACGTTCTGCCCATTGGCTTTTGGTTTTGTGTTGTGATCTGGAGGTGGAAACCTGGAGTGCATTGACATGCAGAACAGAATCTAACATGACAATACAGAATATGTGGAAGTATTTCCAACAGGTGGGCTGGATTTTAGCAGTGATTTTATTTGGGCACGTTTTGAAGAATTGAAGGGAAAGACTGGGAGAACAGACTCCCAAAAATGGCAAGGCAGCCAGGATAAAAATACAGGGAAATGGCACCCACTCGTCAGCACCCCTGCTAATATCCTGCTGTATGTGGACAGAAACTGAGAGGGATTTCAAGCAAAGGTTAGTTAATATCAATTTTCATGCACTTGCAACCTAATTCATGGCTCTCATGTCACAATCAGTAGATGCTGCTGCTGATCCAGCAGCATAAACCCAGTCTGCAGCAACATGAACCCAGCCCAGCCGTGTCCAGAGGTGCAGGACCCTGGGGACTGGAGGGGAGTGCCTTGACAGGCCAGTTTGCAGCAGAGGTTCTGTGTTCAGCCTTGCCTTCAAAACCGTGGAGCTTCTCCCTCCAAATGGCACTGGGCCCTGTTTCCTGGTGTGCACCTTTATCCTTTAATACACCATCCACTCACTTCACCTTGCAGGGTGGGTTCTGTCTTCCCCTCTCAGGACACAGGTGGCCTGGAAGTTTCTGGAGTGTCACCCCCTCCTCTGAGCAGTACATCCTGTGCCAGGAACAGGTTGCAAACAATCACATTTACCTGTTGTCTTTGCTGTTCTTAATCATCCAGAATAGACCAAACAAGGGAGATGAACTTGGAAGGGAAGGGCTGGGTGGGGGGTTGGGAATGCTGCCTGCCAGACACAGGCTCTCCTACAGAATACACCTGTCGTGCTTTAAGAGCTGAAATGCCAGCCCAAGATGTCCTGAAGCAAAGCTGTAAGGGCTGTGTGGTGATGAAGAGTCTGCTGGACACACAGGAAAAGTGCCTGTGCATGGGTCATATTGTCACGTCTCATGTGGGTAAGGTCTGAAACCAAAGACCAAAATTAAAAGGCAAGACTTTGCAATTCCACCTAGAGCTCTTTGTGCTTCTCCTTACGCAGGGAGGTCTGAAAATATCACTAAACTCATGAGAACTTCATGAGCACGGCCAAGGAGGAAGAGGTGTCAGCCAGGCTGGGTCTGACCAGGCTATGCCAAGCGCTCCCAGTGTGGGGACTGGGATTTGGAAAGGGAAGATTGTCCATCTAGGCTTGGTTCCCCCACCCCCTCTTTTTTTTCCCCCGTTGTTTTGCAAGCCCTGAAAGGAATAGACTCAGTGTTATTCTAACTTTAAATGGGAGGAGGGGGGAGGCGAGGAGAGCAGAGAAGGAAAATCCATTTGCTGCAGCACTGTCAGCCCCTTAGTTTTCCTTCAAGTCTGACAGGCCCAGGATTAAAGGGTTGGTTACAATGCCCTGACAGTACACATTAACAGCCCTGAATGTCTTAACAACCCGGCTACTGGAGATGCATTCAGAAGAGTCTGTGAACTGCTTTTCCCCTTTAAAGCTCCTGCTAGACCATGTTGTCCAGTGAAATCTTTTGTGGTTAAAAATGTGTGGACTTTTCTTCCTGATTCCTAAGCATGTACGTACACAAACCCCAAATTCTTTGCCGTTTTCTCCTAGGGTTTATGCCCAGTTGTCCTTTAACCACTCGGCTCGTGAAAAGTGTCCTTCTCTGACTGCACAGGGATATAAAATATAAATATCTCCCCTTTTTATTTTAGCTAGACTTTCACCTAAGTGTAAACGAGCAAAAGCTCTCTCGTGTGGGTGGAGTTTTGAGGACCTGTTCCAGCTGAGGGGCTGGACATGTAAAATAAGGGGGGTTTCCCTGGGGGAAAAAAAAAAGAAAAAAAAAAGAGAAAAGAGCCTCTGATCAAACAAAATGCCGGTATTGGTTGGCTACATTTGCATCATAAAATGGAATTCACCAGCCACGGTTTGCACGGATGGACAGTGATTGCAATGACCAGGGTGTGTTGCTATTCACAATGCACCATAATTGCGTTTACAGCAGGCTATCTCCGGGCATTGGCAGGACCAGGGGATGTGTTTTCACTCCTTGAGTCTCCAGGCAGCAAACCCCACTGGATTAACTTATTTTACTTGGGAGCAGGGGAGGAGGAAATCCAGCAGAATCTCTGGGAAGGGTTTGGAAGCTTTAGTTAAACGGAACACCTCCTGTCTGAATATATCCCAAATCCCTGCATCTTGGTCAGAAACACCCACTGGAGTTCTCATCATGTGCTTGGCTGGGAAAGGTTTGCTGCCCTCTGACGTTTCCCTTGGTGGGAGCTGCTGCAGAGAGACCTGGAGGTCCTGGGGGACAACCAGTTGTCCCTGACCACAGTGCCCGAGGGCCAGGAAACCAGTGGGCTCCCGGGCTGCAGGAGGAAAAGCTTTGCCAGCAGGGCAGGGAGGGGATCCTGCCCCTCTGCCCAGCCCTTGGGGGGCACATCTGCAGGGCTGGGACAGCTCTGGCTCCTCAGCACAGCAGGGACAGGGAGCTCCTGGAAGATGACTCTCCTACAGAGATGCCCAAGGGATGGAGCATCT
>JAWWES010000042.1:11121984-11143791 GCA_035583135.1 Lophotriccus pileatus
GTTTGGGTTGGCCATTGGGAAGAAGTTCTTCCCAGAGAGAGTGCTCAGCCCTTGGAATGGGCTGCCCAGGGAGGGGGGGGAGTCCCTGTCCCTGGAAGTGTTTAAGGACAGACTGGATGTGGCATCAGTGCCATGGGCTGGGGGACAAGGTGGGGTTGGGTCAAGGGTTGCACTTGATGATCTCGGAGGGCTTTTCCAGCCCGGTTGGTTCTGTGATTCTCTGGAAAGCAGAACGTCCCGTCTCTTTGGAATCTCCAGTTTGCCCAGCCAGTGTCCCTCTGACACTGCTGCTCAGTCACTGGTGCAGGCAGCCAGGCTGGGGCAGGCTGCAGGGAGCACACCCAGCAGCGTCTGTGCTGGCAGCAGGATGGAGGGGTGGCAGAAGCACAGCAGAAATACGGACGATCCGTGGGAAGAGTGGGGAATAAGAATCACGGTTTTGATAGAGGTGGCACTTATGAGGAACTGCTGCCCCAGCACTGGGGCCTTTATATATATAAATACATACTTTTCTGTCCTCATTGCTGTAAGTGGTTAACTCAAGACAGGAGGTTTTACTCTGCTCTGGCTCTACCACAGCCCTCGGTCCTGAGGCAGGAATCAACGTGGGGTGGTCCCCTGACCTGGGCTGGGCAGCAGGTCAAGCCAAAGCATCACAAAGGCCCTAAAATCTATGAATAAGTGCAATTCTTTAGGAGTCAGTGCCCCCATTTTACAGCAATCTGGTGAGGGGCCTTAACTGGGTGACAAGGTAATTTCCATACAGTTTAAGTACATCCTATCTGGAGTCTCAGGGCCAGGGGAGGTTTGACCCAGGGTAATTCTGAGCAGCTCTGTAAGAATTGCAGACTGGCCTGTTTGAGACTGGTGTCCTGTGTGCTGAAGCAGCAAACCCTGATCCTTCAGAGAAGGGATATAAAGAGTAAAAGCAACTCTTTCCTTAATTCATCCAGCAGTAATTCCTGTGGGGAGGGTGGGAGGGGTAGGAGGCAGTTCTCTGACCACTGCAGGTGATCAGTTCAGAGGTGTGATTCCCTCTCCCGTGTTCCTATGCAGGCTACAAACATTTATTAATGGTCATAAAATATCCTGCCTGGTTTTTAAATCCAACCAGCAATGTATGACTTGACCACCATAAAGTTTGTCTCAAAACCACCACAAAAGGTTTGAATTACTCCTGGTGGCAATAAAAGCATTCTTTGGGCTAAGGCTTTGCTTTATTGTTAGCTTTTATTTTTCTCAGCCCCCCTTCCCACCAGCAAGGCATAAACAATGGGGGCTGAGTTGTCGTCCCCCACCCCCTCACACCTCCATTAATAAGATCCAGGAACCAGCAAAATGAAGGAAACAGGAGCAGAACAGTCATGGAGGCGACTGCTTGGTGATAAGCACAGCTTTGCCTGGTGTCAAAGAAAGTGTTGCTTAAAAAGAGCCTTTCTCCTCTTTGCAGCCCAGAGTGCCCCAGTCATGTAAAAATGTTCATATGAAGAAAAAAATATTACCTATATACACACACCTTTTATATATTATATTATATATATTTAATGAATATTTTAATATATAATACATAGATATATTTAATGGGTGAATTCAGGGTCACTGAAGTGCTTTTTATTCAGAGCTGATTCCCTTCAATGTGAATTACAGTGTATTATTAACTTAACTTCCAGACAAAAGCATCTGCTCAGGAGTTGATTTCAGTTTACCATGTCTACCTTAAGTAGTTAATTCAGAAGAACTTTTGTCTTTTGACATAAAGCCATAGTGAATTAAGCATCTTGATGTTGAGTGGCAGCTGCATACCAAACATCTCCATGACTGTAGGTTGAATTCCTCCTCTAAATCTACTTTACTGCTGACTGTAAAGTCGTGGATAACTTTTTAATCATCTGCCTTGAATGGAGATACCAGAGGTGGAGGTAAATAAGAGCATCTGAACTGGACCTGAAGTGCTGCCAGGGCAGGTAACACTGAGGGTGTTTCTCACAGCACGGGTGGGGATGCACTGGTGGAAGTCACAGAATCACAGCATATGCTGAGTTGGACCCATCAGGATCATCGAGTCCAACTCCTGTTCCTGCACAGACACCCCAACGATCCCACCCTGTCCCTCAGAGCATTGTCCAAACCCTCCTGGAGCTCTGGCAGCCTTGGGGCTGTGCCCACTGCCCTGGGGAGCCTGGTCAGTGCCCAACCAGCCTCTGGGGGAAGAACCTTGTTCTAATATCCAACTTAAACCTCCCCTGACTCATCTTCATGCTTTCCCTTGAGTCCTGTCACTGGCTGGGACAGTCCTTGGGGTGCTGCTGGGTTTGGCTGCTCTGGTGAGAACCTTATGAAGCTGCAACACCACTGCAGCATCTGGTCCTCTGGACCTGCTGGCCAACCTGCCAGGCAAAGCAAAAGGCAGTCCTGGGGTATTCCCACAGCTCTTCCCACGAACTGATGGGAAACTGTGGACATAAAAAAGGTGTGAAAACAACCTGGATATTGTGTGATTTCAGCCACCTCACTCTGCACGTGAGGTGAGCTCGCTGAGTTCTCCGTACCCGGTGAGCGCTGCCCACCTGCTGCTGAGAGCTGTCAGTTCTGTCAGAGATTATTGCTCTCCTTGTTGTTAGATCACATTGGGTCCTGCTTCCTTGAAGATTTTGTGGAATAACCCAGTGCAAAAGAGGGCAGAGAAAGAAACCAAAGAGGAAAATGTGACATCTGTAAGCAAAGCCTGATGGAAAGACAGGCTCTCAGGGACCAGGGAACGTCACAGAATCAGGGAATGGTTTGGGTTGGAAGGAATATCTTCTTCCAAGGGACACCTTCCACTGGACCAGGTTGCTCCATGCCCTGTCCAAATGGGCCTTGGACATTTCCACATGAAGCAGGTTGGAGTAGTTGCATGTTTTGGCTGCCCACAACAACACTGCAAAACCTGCCGTCTTGGCTAAGGAAACGAAACAATCTCTGTGGAGTTGGCAAAAGAGGGGAAAGGAGATTGTGTGGTAAGTAAGGAAGAAAAAGAGTCAGGAGAAACGGATGGAAAGGAGAAGAGTGAATTTTGTGTTCAAAGCTCGTTCAAGATGGAGCCTGAACTGGGGGAAATGAAGGGGCTTTTAGGGCTCCTTCCCTGGCTCAGACCAGTCACATCAGCTTTTTCAATCCATGTTCTTTATTGAGTCAGCATCAAAATTAGGGACCTTCAAAATGGGTCAGGGAGACCATCACCTCATTAATTCCTTCTCTGTGTAGCTCTCAGCAATGCCCTGCCACAGGCTGGACCATTGATAGCCACTCAGCACAGTGCTTGGGTGGTGTCAGGAGGTCTTTTGGTTCACACCCTTCCCCTGCCTTTATCGCTGCCCCGCTTGTGTGCACAGTTGTGTGGGGATGAGGACAAAGAGCACTCCCGGCTGGACACGAGTCACTTCTTGAGCAGCTCCAGATAACGGCCCAGAGCATGTGTCAGATTCCCCTCTGCAGTGGGAGCCTTCCTCTTCCTCACCCGACGGAGATCTCTGAGCTCCAGGGAAGCGGGGAGGGGAGGTGTGGGATTTGCACTGTGGTGCGCTCACTGGAATGAGTTATGGAAATCCTTAAATCCTCCTAAGAAAGGGCAGTTAAAGCTGAACTGAAAATTAAACACTAAGCTGGTACAAGCCACCTCACCTATAAATCCAGTGCTGGTGCAATTTATTCCTGCACCACACTTACTGCGTGAATGGGGATTTACGGCCGGGGAATTTTCACATCCCCCTTGGCGCCAGCAGCGCCCGCGGGGCTTTACAGACTGCACCGTGCCAAGGGGGCACTTCCAGACCCCCTCCAGCCCGCAGCCCAGCCCCGTGATGGGCAGGGAAGGGGGAAAAGAAAACAGATCTGGTTTAGAGAACCAGCAGAGGCACCGAGCCCCTTTCTGTGTGCGCTCGGAGTGTTTGGATAAAGGCATCTCCTAAAGGGGGAATTTGTTTGGTTTGGACTTCATTGAGTGAAAAGCTCTCAGCCCCACGAGTGCTTAGTTATTCTCTTGTCTAGTGGCTCCTCAACAGCCCCCACCGATAGGGATGAGGCTTCCTATTTGTGAAAGTGGCCCCGCTTGTTGAAATTCTCTAGTGACTTAAATTTATTGGTTTTTCCTGAGGTCCAGCCATTTGAATTGCAAACAATGCCCCATCCCTGCCTCCTCCCCCTCTTCCCCGGGCAGAACAATGCGCGGAGCTGAAATAAAGCCAGGCAGCACGGACTCTTGAAACGGGAGCGCGATTTCTTTCCGCATGAGCGGGGAGGTGGAAGTTTGCTGCCTTCTGGTCCCGCTCATTGATGCAGAGGATGTCTGTGAAAGGGGAGGGAGGGATCTGCGGGAAGAAAGAAGGGAAGGAGGCCAGCTCATGGATGATGGTCAGAGATCCTTTTGGCTTTATTTATTTATAACCTCTCCTGCTTAAAAAGCCGTCCTGAGGGGGGATTAGCGCCGGCGGATCCGTGTGTACCTCTCTCACTCCTCACCCCTCAGCATCCCGGGAAGGATGCAGGGATGGGGGGGGTGGGGGTGGGCTGTGCTCTCCAAAATGATCCCATAACTGAAAAGGTGAACTTTTGTCTCACTCCTGGGAGCGACTGAGCAGCTCTGGTCAGTCTGAGCTCAGTTAAACATGCTGAAAGCTGGGATGTTGCTGTGGGAGAGCTGGAAGGGTGAGCATTAAGATATAGGATAACAGCAGTAAATGAAAAGAAGTTGTCTCTGCCTGAGTCAATTTTAAGGCCTGATTTCTCCCCTTCTGTTGGCTCAGGGAGTTTCTGGGTTGGTTCACTCACTTGGGTGCTTTCTCCTTATTTATGCTGCTGGGAGGGAGGAGGGAGGGCGGGTGAGGTTGTCTCCCGGAGGTGCTCTGGTGCTGCTGGTTAGTTAAAAGCTGCAGGATAGATGATAGAAACAACACACAGCTTGTGTTTCACTCGTTCTTCTTTTAAGTCATGGGGTGTTTCTGAAGTTTTGCCTCTGCCTGGCTCTGCTCTCCTGGAAAAGCACAGAAATCTTGTCTTCTGGAGCACGTCTGAGGTTCTCCGAACACCCATGTGGGAGCCTCCTCCACACACAGGGAGGGTTTGGGCGGGGAGGTGTTGGGGCAGAAGTTATCCAGGGGCAGTTGAGAGGCACAGAGAAGACAAGAAACCCCAGAGGAGAAAACCAGGCCACTGTTGTGCCCTTCCTTTCATCACAAACATCCTGCAGAGATCTGGGCAGTGAGCTCAGGGGAGGTGGAGGAAATGTTGATGTGAGGACGAGGCAGCTCCTGACTGTCTGTGAGGGAGACTCACAGCACCAGCACCCAGAGGCATGTCTTGCAAGGGCAGCCAAGCAGATCACCAGTGTATGACACACTTCATACAGTAAAACTCACCTCTGGGATGGTCCAGCCAGAACCACAAAAGTCCAGAGCTCCCAGTCTGTGCCACAGAGGCTCTTGGCTTTAGCCCTTCTCAAATTTTGGGATCGTTTGAAGGAGAGGGTGGTTCAGATGAGCCTGTGGCCTCTCAGGGAGAGCTGATGTGAATTTGGTAGCCTTGGCTGCAGAGAGACCCTGGAGAGAGGGCAGGGTGGGATGTCAGAGGTGATGGCTCTGGCAGCAGAGGCCAGTGGTGGAGCGTGGGGTCCTGCCCTTTGCTGGGGTCACAGCACTGTTCTTTTCTTCTCCAAACCGGCCATTCGGGCCATCCTCACAGCATATCCTCCTTGACTGATGGCTATTCATGGGCAGTGCTCTTTCTGTCACAGAATAGCACTTGTTTGGTTCTGCTGGGAGAGGAAGGCTGGCAGAACTCTGCTATAAAAGCACAAGGCAGAAGCTGGGGGGAGCTGTTCTCTCCCTGGCCCCTGGCCTGGTGAATGCCCTCAGTCAGGTCCTTCTGCTTTATATTTCTCCTGTAGAAAATGGCAGCAGGGTCCTTGTTCTTTGTGGCAGAGCTGTGTGACACCTGCTGCTGCAAAGAGCTTTCTGCAGTGGCTGTAGACCAGCTAAAGAACATTTTCTCAGTGCTGTGAGCTCTACCAAGGTGCAAGGCAGAAGGAGAACAGACCCAGCCACCACCAGAGGAGTGTGGGGATAAGGACAGGCTTGAAGCACTGCCAGCCCTCAGCCTGCAGGAGATGACAGAATGGTGAGACGTGACAAATCCTCCCGTGGACCTGAACGAAACTCTGCTCCCCTCTGTGGGGAATCAAGTCTTGGCTCCATCCTCTAGACAAACTAAAGCAGATCAGCATCCAAAAAATGAAAAACCTGTGGCCCAATTTGGTGTTCCCCTGGGCTGGCTGTCCTTCCCCAGAGCAGTGTGCCCTGTGGTCCACAGGGGCTTTGCCCAGCTCTCTGATGCCTTCGCTGCTTCCCTCTCTGACCTCCTAACAGGGAACACATTTGACCACACTAAACTTTACTTTTTTTGCAGAGAGCTGGCTGCTCTGAGGAATCCTGCTGCTCTTTGCTCAGCAAGTAACCTAAGCTGTGATCAGATATGGCAGCTGTCCCGTGGGTGAATTCCTCTTTATCTGATGCTGACACCTTCACCTCATGGACTACTGCAATTCCTGGGAAAGGCAGCTCTGAGCATTGCCCTGAGCCACAAATCACTGATTCAGACCCTTTTTTCTCCTCCAGGAGAGGAGGAAATAGAGGAGGTTTCAGTGAGGAGGGTTCAGGAGAGAGATGCTTTCAGCAGATTGGGCTTTGTCTCTGTAAGCACCTGATGTGCTGCAGGAGGAAGCAAATGGCATAACCCTGCTCAGGAAGGGTGATTATTTATCATAAATGCTGTCCAGTTTTGTCTCTGAGTCAAAAAGGGAGGCTACTGGTGTTTTTGAGGGTTATTCTTGCAGGAATTCCATCCTTCCCAAGGCCAGAGGGTGCTGAGGATTCGGGGGCTCATTTGGTGTTGAGAGAAATGCAGTTTATTGATTTTAATAACTTTTTTAAAAGTAGTTCTTTGAATGAGCTTCAGAACTCAAAGTAAACCCATTTTGCTACTTCACCAGGGCTGGAAAAAGATGCTCCAACCAACAAGTGCTGAAGTGTATAAAAGGAGGATTAAAGGGACAAAGATCTGGAGATCACATCCAAAACTGCAGAGAGGTCTCAGAGGTCTCAGGGCCTTTGTAATCCTGGAGGAGTAAGGTTCAGTAGAGAAGTCTGCCAGCCCCAACACATTCCTGGAGGACGAAAACACATGGAGACTAAGATTTTTGGGGCTCCTGGACACCTCATGAGGGACATTTCAAGCCTTGAGGCTGGTGGCATTTCCAGCCCTGGGGGCTGCAGTTTCTCAGCTACTTGGGTCAGTTATACTTAATTCATATTTATTTTCCCTTTTCACCTTGTCTGCAGGTGGCAAAGGTTTAGAAATACTCACATGTATCCTTTTCCTGGTGGGATATGAGGTCCTGCCTCCACTCCCAGCCCCAGGAGCTGTGGTGCTATTCAGGAGCCTCTGCCCTTGCCCTGTCGTGCAGCAGGGCTGTGTTCAGGCAAATCAAACTCTGCCTTCAGCTCCTCTAAGTGCTGGTTCTCCTCCACTGGATCTGGAGGTGCTCAACCACTGGATCCAGCACCTGTTTTCCAGTGTTTTGGCCTAGTTATAATTGTGCTCAACACAAACCTCATCCCGTGGCCCAGGAAGTGGCAGTTCTTTGAAGGGAATCCCCCTCTTTTAATTCAATTAATGTCGAAGCTAATTTCCACCCTGGGGCTGAGTCCCACTGCCTTTGAAGTCAATAATAGTTTTGTGTTTCCCTCCAAGAGGAGCAGGTTGGAGCATGTCCCTCCCAGCCAGAGGCTGTGCCAGGCATTTCAAAGGGCTCTGTGCTTTCTGTGCCCAGGGAACTGCCTCCTGCTCAAACCAAGGGCTGGGTTTCAGCAGGATGAGGCCACAGAGTCCTGGAGGTCTCTGTCAGGAAGGCCAGCTGGGTGTCAGGGGATGGAGAACACTTGTTTTCAAGGTCCATGTAGGATCTCCTCCCTAAAAGAGAAGAGCTGTTGCTCCGTGGCCACTTTGAGACTCACAGGATTTGCCGTGAAACACAGACTTGCCCTTTTTGGGTTTATTTGCTGCCAGAGGTTTTCTCTCTGTCTTTAAAATGCCATTTAGCTCCTGCTTTCCTGGCTTGATTTAAGGGAGTGAAAAATGCCGTTGACTGGCAACAAGACTGTTTGTCCTCTTCAGCTCAAAGCTTGAGAAGCCAAACGCTGAGATGAGTTTGCCCCCTGGCAGGGTGGTAACTGTGACACTGATTCCAGCCAGCCAAAAGGGGATTCCCTTCACCTAAACCCGGCACAAAACTGAAGTATGAAGAAAATCTAGTTGGTTTTCACCACCTTTATTGCTGGTGACAAGCAGGGGCATCTCCGGGAGGTGTTTACACTTTTAGGAGGATCTTTTCTTTGACTGTGCAAGAGCCTTAATTGATCAAGGCTAAAATGATTGAGCTTCAGAGGAAGGCAGCATTGCTCCACATTATGGCTTTTTATTATGCCTTAACACCCATACTGAGCAACTTTGGGCTTTGTAGTGATTTTGGGATAAAACTAATCGATGTCATAGAAACAAACGCAGGAATCTTTGATGTGTGGATGGAGCCGTAGGGGGATGACACACAACCCAGTTACTGGCAAAAAATTGAACATATTACACATTTTGTTATGCTTCAGCTATCAATTGAAAAATACTTTCACTAAGGTCTTGATGTGAAAAAAAAAAAAAAGTGCTGATTTTCTGTGTCTCTCACACAGGAGGAAGGTGGCTTTTGGTCGAGGTTTAGCACAGAATCTTAACGCACAAATTTACACCAGAATCAGAGCCATTAAGGTCCGAAAAGACCTCTGAGATCATCGAGTCCAACCATTGACCCAGCACTGCCAGTTCCACCGCTAAACCACGAGAAGATTGGAGCTGTCAGTGTGAAATTCCACCGAAGCGAGCGGGAAGATTTTGCATCACTGGTGATCCACTTCCTCGCTTGTCTGGAGTCTTCCCATGTAAAGGGAAGCAGCGCAATTCCCTGGTGTGCCTCTCCAGCTGATTCCCAAGCTCCAAGCTGCTTATCAGCCCGAATTTCTGAGCGCCGCGCAGTGTGAGCGGCCGCTGCCTCCCCGTGATGTGATAGGAAATGATGGGCACGGCACCGGGAAATGAATATGTAAATAGTTATATGATCCCCGAGGGATAATTGCTTTGTTGTAAAACAGACTCACCAGGGAAGTGCAGAAACATGACAAGCCTCATTGTGCTTTTGGGATAGACGAGCGGCCCCAGATAAATATCTGAAGTGTTTTGGGTGTTGCCGGCACTGGATTTGGCGAGCGAACGTTGCGCAGACTCTCCCTGCCATTATTCGTTGTGACACTGCGGGGTTTCAGGCTGGCTCAGGAGCATAGTGAGAGGTGATCATGGTTATCTGATTGGACAGGGAATGCTCCAGCCTTTGCCTCCAGCCACAGTCCAGACTTAACAAGCTCCACGCTCCAGAGATAAGCCCGTCCATAATCCTCCCGAGCCCGCGACGCTGCCGCCTGTTCAAAGCGCCCGGTCCCTCCTCGCTGGGATGGACAAAGCCAGCCTGATAAAACGGGAACTGAGCCGTGCTTTGGCCCCAAAAAAACTTTAAAAGAGTGGAGATCTAAGCTCTCCTTTGAGATAAAACAAAAAAGAAAAGGCTCTAACTGAGGTTGGTTGGTTGGTTGGTCAGTTTGTCTCATGCCTCTTTGATGCTCATGGCCCCGGTGCCAGGGGCACCTCCTGCTCAGGCGGGGAAATTTGCTTATGAAAGGACTGAATAAAAATGAAGGGAGGGAGCAGCCTTTACAGGTGCAGATCTGGAGTTTAGGATAAACACCTACAAGTTTGGATTTCCTGCCTTCCACTTACCTTAACTGTCTAATCTGGCTACCCATTCACCTTTCCTTTCATCCCAGGATGTCTAGTCTGATCTAACTGCCTGTCCTTTCATCCCTGCTATCTTCCTCTTGATCTGTGTTTTTTAGAGCTCATTCATCACACCTTACAACTTCTAAAGCACCCACATAGGGCCACAAAGTTTCTCTTTACATTTTAGCCAAAGTGCTTGAAGGGATGGAAGGCAAAGCCTCTGCTGAGAAACCCGGGGAGAGGAGCTGTTACTTCTTGTTTGAATCGCACCTGAAAGCACCTCGGTAAAGGCACCGAACAGAGGAGCTGATTGTTCACATCCTTGAGGCTTTGATTCAACTCTTTGCCCACTGGAAAGAGGCAGGTTCATAATTATGGCTTTCCTGGCAGCATTTTCCCTTCTGCTGGGTAAGGCATGCAAGTGCATAGGGCAGCAACGTGCTCCAGGTGGAAGGATAACAGAAGACACTGGGGCAAAAGGGGAGACTCCAGAAGGGCCATTACCCTCCCAGAGATATTTTTGGCCTGTCACTTTTTTTTTCCAGCCCGGGTGGCATCTTGATTTTGATTTCTAAAGAGGGGTGGGAAGCATAGAGAACATCTGAACAGGAATAAAAACCTGAATATGGGACAAAAGTGGCTCTTTGAATATGGGACTGCATTAGGGCTCTTTATTCCAAGGCCTGAAACTAGGAAGGTCAGGGTGGGAACGGTCAGTGGGGATGAGGGAGATGAATCATACATCACAAATGGTGCTGGGGGTGTCAGCACTGCCTGGCCTGAAAGAGGTGCACCAATTTCTTAAGCCATTTCTAACTAGCAACCAGCCCCCAGACAATGATTTAGGGACAAAATTAGCCTTACAAGGCACACCTCTTTTGGAAGGTCCCTCTCTCATTCTCCCTTGCTCGTTCCTTCTGTTCTTTTCTTTCTCTGCCCCCCTCCAAAGGCGAGGTTGTTACTTGGGAGCCCTTCTGAGGGGAGAGAACCTCAATGGTGAGATTCTTGTGTTGGCATGGCTGATGTTAATGGGTAACACCGGGGCCAAAGGTCCTTTAAAGCTCCCACATCTGCAGCTTTGTACAGACCTCACCTCCGAAACGCCTCAAAGTGTGTAGCCAGGCAGGGCTTAATGTGTATTAGCAAGACAAAGGCCCGGGGAGGGGAGGAAAGGGGGATGAGTTTTAATTTACTGAAGATTTATTAGGCCTCATGAAATCAGGCTGAACCACCCATTTTCCATATCATCTGCCCACATCTGAAGGGGGCAGCTTTGTTGTGGGGAGATGGTCACTGAGAATTATCCTGCAACAAATCTCGCCGGCCTGAAAAGGGACAGGGACGGGAGCAGGACGTGGAGGAGGGTCCATGCTCTCCACACAAAACCTGCAAATATGGAAATGCAGGAATGCCATTCAAGCTGCATCCTGCCTTCCCTTGACTTCTGTTAGTGAGGTGCATGTTCCCTTTGCAAGCCTTGCTCAAGTGAGGTGTCAGAAGGGTCGAGAGAGGGAGGTTGAGATGCCAAGGGTGGATGTCACATGAGGGTTTTGGAGCTGAAGGGATCTGGTTTGGGGGAGGGTCAGTGAGTCACTGCTCACATGGAGGTGATGCCTTTTTCCTTTCAAGCAGCCGCCATGTGTCTCCAAATCTAAGCTTGTAAGTAAGGCTTTAATGTGGCCCTCAGGGCTCTAGGGAATGACCTGTCTTGGATGTCTCCAGGACGTAGCTTGGCCATGAATTTTGCAGTGCTGGGATTCCCTCAAAGGCCTCCAGGAGAAGGATTATTAATCATAGCAGGCTCCTTTCCTTCCCATGTCCCAGTCTCCCTGATTTGATTGTTTAAGTTCTGCCAGTAATCCTGGAAAGAGCTCTGGGACAGTTCCGTCACAGGAAGGGGTGTGAAATGTCACCCCCCAAGTGACTGGGAGAGGGAGGGCTTGGGGGTACAGGACCCATCTGATGGGGCATCTCCAGGGCTCCAAGGGAGCCTTTGGAACAATGGGGCAGGAACAGGAGTGCATTAACCAGCCGTTGGGGTCTCCAGGAGAGAAGGGACTGTTTTTGAGCCTAAGTCTGAGCAAGACCCCCTCTATTTCTCCTTGCTCAGAGCATCAGTAGAGAGCAGGTGCCCCTGGGTGCTGATCTGTACAATTCTCAGCAAGCAAACCACTGCAGGAAGTCAAGCAAAGCATAAGGTGTGGGAGCAGGCAGTGGGATCTTAGAATTATTGAATCCCAGGATGGTTTGGGTTGGAAGAGACCTTACAGCTCATCTCATTCCCAACCCCCTGCCATGGGCAGGGACACCTTCCACTAGCCCAGGGTGCTCCAACCAGGTTACACCTTGAACTGAGGTTCAAGGAGGCTGTTCAGAACCAACAGTCTGAGTCTGAACATAGGACAGAGGGATGCAAACATCCTATTCCTTGATGGTGGGCAACCAGGAATCTGACTTATACACCCAGTTGTGCGTACATGTGATACATGTAAGCAAATGGATGGCCCAGTTTTCATTCTGTGTTGAATACTCGTGTTCTCCTTTCTTACAGTGTCTAAACCAAGACAGAGCCACTCAGCCTAAGAGTCCAAATGCTTCTGGGCATCACAGTTTAACGGTTTTCATCTTTTAGACAGGGAATCATCTGAACTATTAGCCACGGGAAGTGTTTCCTTCTCTTGATGGTTATCCCTGGTGTGCTGTTTTTGGGATGAACGGACTATAAAAGAGAAGATTTGGGAGAAGGGAGGAAGTCAAGGGAAAACAAATGATTTAATCTTGGGAAACGAGGCTTGCTCCCATCCATGGGGGGCTGGGGGCTGAGATCAGGCTCTCAGGGAAAATTCCTTTTAGTGCTGAAGCCTCACTGGAAGAGGTTGGTCTCTCTCAGAGGAAAGAGCAAAGCATTTTTGGCGCAAAACAGGGGAGGGAACAGTCCTGTTCCTGACAAGTGGGTGAACAAGATGCCCATTTTTTATTCAGTTTATAGGACTGTATAGAGGACAGAAACCTATAGAAACAGCACTCATGCACAGCCCCCCTCATCCCAGACATTCCCTATTCAGTGCTGGTAATTAGCCCCCAAGGAAAGGTCACTGTAGGGTACAAAGGGGCCTGCTTCTCCCAGGCAGTGGCTGCAGTAGCTGCACCTTGTGGCAGAAGCACAGAGGGATGACCTGGGGTCTCTGTGCTCACACCCAGGGACATGGAGATGGCCTGGGCAGGGACCATCCCTAAAAGTTTGGTTCCTTTCACGTGTTTCACTGGCACAAAAGTGTCCCAGGGGGGTCAGAAGATGTGGAGAGACGTCAGGAAGGGATGGGAAGTAAAACTTTCTGTGGTGAGAGAACACAGCGAGGGAGAAGGGAAGGACAAGGGAGGGGGGTTGTCTGAAATCAAAAGTTGGTTCATGGTTTCCTCTTTGCTGATCAAAATTACGTCAGCTCCTCTTTCAGCATTCACCTCTCTCAGCACTCACCTCTCAGTGGCTTCCTGGCATGAAGGAATGCTCAGCAGCTCCTACAGCTGAAGGCAGCAAAGTCTTCTCTGCCCCTGCCCAGAGCAGCCAGCTCTCCTTCACTGCTCAGTCACCTCTGTGCTCCTCTTTCCTGCCACGCTGGGGTTCTGGGGCCTCATCTCTGTGACTTTCATCCCACCAATCCAAAATTCTCCTTTTTCCCGGTGGAGAAGTAAAGGAGAGCCAGGAGCTACAACCATTCGTAGCCTCAGATAAAAGAACTTTCTTGTACTGGTCCTTGTGGTGCCAGTGTGGGAGCTGGGAAGTGAATCATGCTCTCCAAAGTGCCTGAAACCCTCTAAAACTCTTCCTATGTCAAGGATAAATCCAGGTGGAAGAAGGGGGAGGCCACAGCTTGATAGCAGTGGATGTTTGTGTCAGAGAGTAGCCTGTGCCACTGAGGGTGTGACTTGTGGGTCTGATCCTGTCTGGAAGGACTCAGATGTGGGTCTGGGGCTGTCACACCACGATGGAGCACACACAGTGCTCTGGTTCCCTGGTGTCAGTTGCAGGGATGTTCTTAAGGGATCATTCCCTTCCCTTGCAAGCTCCAGATGCAGCATGTGGGAACCTGCAGCCAAATCCAGGGCTTGTTCCTTCATTCTGTGGTAATTTGCATAAATTCTTGTGCCTCACTTGAATGACAGATACAGGGCACATTATCTTCTGAAACCACTCCTGTCTCCCTGCTCCAGAGGGTAGGAAGGTGCTGTGCCTCAGATGCCAGCCAGGCAATCCTGCTGGGAAGAGATTTCCTCAGTGGACCTGGAGTCAGGCTCGTGGTGTTTCTGTGCCTTGGAATTCCTCATGTGGCCTCTGATCCTTGTAACATCCTTCCCTGGGCACCCTGTGGCACAACAGGCACCACACCCTCTGTGCCTCCCTGTGGGACATCGACCACCAAGAGCCATGAGCGTGACTTGATTCCCCCAAAACAAGTGCTTGTAACCCTGAAGGTCAGAAAAACATTTGGGAAACTGCTAATTCCTGGGTCAGATGTCAGGCAGGCAAGTTGTTGTAACTCTAGGAGTCGTCACCTAGCAGAAGAATTCAAATGAAAATGTCACAAAGTTCTCAGCTGATTAAAAAATTAAAAGGTTAAGGTTGTTCCATTTTGCAGCAGCTCCTGTCAAAGCCTGGTGGGTTTGGCAGGAGAGCTCATGGATGTTTTTTAGGGATTTTCTCTCAGTGAAAAGGTTGTGTGTGGATGGTAGCAGGAGACATCAAAATGAAGGTCTCTGTGAATGTGTGTGTGTGTTTCTTCTTGTTTTGGGTCTTGAGATCTCAACCCCCTGCTCTGGAAGGGGTCAGGGCCCTGCTCCTTTAGGGTGGGGCAGCGTGGGTGGGCACTGACCGACTGCAGAGCCACAGACCAGAGAGCATCTAAAACCAGCCCATCTGGGGGGGAATTGCAGGTGTTTGGGTGAGAGGCCCAACACACAGGGGTGGAATCACTCCAGCAACTCCTCCTCTCGGCTATGCATCGCAGAGTTGTTTCTGAGACCTCGTTCCATCCTTAGGATACAGGTCAGGACAAAAGGACCCGAGACCTCCCTGGTGCTCCTGCTTTTCTATCAGTGCTATTTGCCATGTGATCAGCTCTGGTGTCACAGCCAAGTGCCCCTCATTGAGGCTTTCCAAGCACCTCCCTGGGCTCTTCGTGGGCTCGGCAAAGGGTTAAGGTTTGTCCCATTGAGACAAAAATGCCTTTAGACCCCACTGTTCTTGGAAAACAACTGCCTGAACCATTGAACCCCTTTGGAGTCAGGAGGCTGTTCATCCTCCCTCAGGAGGAAGGGCGAATGTTGAACAGAAAAGTTACGGGCTGAGCAAACATGGAACTTTTGGAAAACAGTCAAAGGAAGCTGAAAAGCCACCTTAGATACGGAGCTGAGCATGAGTCACCCGGGGAAGTCAAAACAGGCTGCTCAAGTACTTCACTTCAAAGCCCTCAACACCATCAACTCTCAAGCATCCCAGGAATGTCAGTGCCCTTCAAAGGAGGCAGGGAGGGATGGCTGTGTGTCCCACATCCATCTCCCCTGCGAGGGGAAGGTTTAACAAAGCCCTTTGCAGGACGTGCCTGTGTGAGGCTGGCGGGTGCCGGTCACCCCAGGCACTCTGGGCTCCCTCTCATGCCCTGGTCACTTAACTGGGAATAAAGTGACACACCCTGACTTCCCAGGCCTTGCAATGAGATCAACATCCAGCTTTTTCCTGAGGCCAGCCAGATTGCTGCTGCTGGCAGCAGTTTCAGCAGGTGGGATGGAGTAAACCCTGCTCACCTTGACTGTACCTCATCCCAAGCTGAGCTTCCCGGGAAGCTCCCAGACAAACTCCTGGTCAGCAGTGGGTGACACTCACGCCACAGGCAGGGCTCCACAGGCTGGCAGTGCCCCTGGCAGCACAGACCATGGTGGTCTCACCCAGAGAACAAGCCTGAAAATCAGTGTTTGATTCTGTCAAGTGTTACAAAAGCAGCAGATCATTCTGATGTGAAATGCCTCTTTTTCTAAAAAAATCGCTGCTATCTACAGGAATATTTCAGTTTTCCTTATAATTATCAATTATTATTATTATTACTATTAATAATAATTTTTCAGGGAAGACTGAAGTGAGAAATCCTCTGCTGCCTTAGCAGACAACACTAAGCAGGGTCTGAAATCACCAACATCCTTTCAGGTGACCTGTTCACAAGCATCAAACTTCTTTTCCTGCAAATCTATTTCTTTGAACTGAGTATTTCCTCTGAAATATTTTTTTTTCATAATATTTTAATCTCCACCTTGAAAGAAAAAGGAAAACCTGAGCTGATCAAAGGATCACATTAAGAGGGAAATAGTTTTGTATTTATTTTCACAGGGGAGGACAATGCAAGTCCTGCCATTTCTGCCACTGGTGGAGCTGGGATAGGTTTATAAAGGACTAGAGGAGATTTAATAAAATCTCAGGGCTTAGGCAAAGCAAAGAGGGACACAACACAATGAAACAGAAACTGGAGAGGGAGTTTGAAGTGTTAGAGACTGAAAGCAATTGCTTGAGTTGGAACCTGACCAGGGTCCTGGGGATAACACCTCTCCTCCACAGAAAGTGCTGCAGGAACTTTAATATATGTAATGTTCAGGGTTCTGGGTTTGTGCCTTATCCAAGGGTTGGATTTTAAGTATAAATGTTGATGCTGCTGAGGATTCTCACATGCAGGAGAACCTGTGGGCAGGCCACAGATTTGACCAGGGTTAAATATAAACATACCATCTAGGTGACTTAGGTGCCAGAATCTGATTTTCCTGAGGGACTTGGATGCTCAGGCCCAGCTCCAGCCACGTGCTTTGAGTTCAAGCTGGGAGACAGGAGCTCAGACTGATATTGCACACGTGTTCTTGGGTGGGTCTGGGTGCTGAAGCCCAGATTTCAGTGTCAGTCTGTGAGATGTAAGTTCTTAAGTCACTGAGCACCTTTGGAAATATTACCTGGGCTTGTGGGAAACATAGTTTCCAAGGGGTTTAGCACTTGGAAGCAAGGTAAATCAGACCAGTCCAGTTGTACTGGTATGCCCAGGCTATCGATTTGCACACTTTTTCCGAGCTGCATGTCCAGCTTTATGCACTCCAGGTGCCTGGGAGGGTGATGGAGGTGGCCTTCGACCCCCTGAGTGCAGGAACTGTGTCTCCAACCTGGGGGTTTGGATGGCTCTGGTGTCCCAGGAGCTGCTGCCACCTGCAGTGATTGTGTTCAAACCCCTCTGCAAGCTGCAGCTCACACTGATTTTGCATCCCATGGTTGTGCCAAGCTCTTTGTGGTTTCATCCTCGCGGTGTTTCCCTTCAGTGTGAGCTCAGGGAGGAGCTGTGCTGCTGGAAGCAACAGCTATTTCCAGGACAAGCCTGCCCTGAGCTGGCAGTGATTTGGGGTGGTTACCCCTCCAGCACCCTGCAAAGCTTCCAGGTGTGGTGGGGCAGGAGCTGGGGGCTCAGCAAAGAAGCTGCTTGTTCCCTGGGGACATAATTTGTCTGTCCCAGAGAGGCCTGATGTGTCCCTCGGGAACACAGGGCAGTGTGGGGTGGGGCACAGAGTGGGGGAACAGAGTTGGGAATTCCCTCATCAGTGGGGTCTGCAGGGTCTCTCCCTCTGCACCACAGACCTTGTACACTTTCTCAGTCGGCTTTTGGGGTTCAGGGAGAAGTGCAAGGCAGAGAAATGTCCCCTGTGTGTTGAAGAAAGAGGAATTCTGCCCCTTCACACCCAAACACTGGGAGTCAGGACTGTTCAGAGGCTCCCTGCTCACTCCCAAATGCTGTGCTGAGGCACTGTGCTCACTGGGAGCACTTGGCTGCAGCAGAAGCCTGCACCATGGAGCTGCTCTGGGATAGCCACAGGCTGGAGAGGGTCCTGAGCTCGGGGATGAAACAGCCACCGCCAACTGGGGCACTTCCAAACCATCTGGAGGCATGGAGTAAAAAGGAGTGCATTTGCTTTGATCTATCAGCTTTTATCATTTGTAAACATCTATTAATTGGCAGTGTCAGGCCCAGATCCTTATCGTCCTCTGGTCTAATTTCCCCTGTTCGATACGTTTCCTCCACTATAAAAATACCCCTCACCCACCCCTGTCAGCACAGATTAAATCTAACGCTCTTTCTTTCAGCTGCTCTCCCCAGCGAGGCTGTAAAGCTGTCAGCTCCACACTTGACAAGAGCCAGGCTGCCCTCCTTCCCTTTGTCTCCTGAAGGAGGAAAATATTTAGGTGTCACTGGCTGGATGGCAGGAGTGAAGTCAGCAGACCTCGATCCATCCACTGATCTGAGCCACCCGAGGAGAGAGGAGTTTCTCTCCCCAGCAGCTGGGATGTTCCCAGTGGCCAGGACTGAGGCACATCTTTGAGGTTCACCCATCCCTGCTGTCACCTCCCGGGCTTCCCAAGGACTTCTGTGTGCTGGCACTCAGCAAACCTGTCCCTTGGAGCCTCCCAGCTGCTGGCATCCATGAGCCATCTCAGTATCTTCCCAGGCAGCAAGGTGTTGGCTCCCGGGGTGAGAGGGTGATAAAGGGAGTGATGTCAGGTCTCTTCAAAGGAGATGAGCCCAGTCCAGGTCTCCAAAGCACAGCTTAAGGGCCAAATGTTTTCCAAACCTGCTGGCTGAGTGTTAACATCGTGTCCTGACCCTGGGTTTATATAAAGCACAAAGGAGGTGGCTGCAGAGGGCACATATCTGTGTATTTGCAGTCAAATAGGTGATGCAAGATGCCTGAAATCCCCTCTTGGACTCTCCCAGCACTCCTGTGAGCCACCTCTGAGCACCCCTGTGGGCTGAACGCTCTGCTTCCTGCTCAGTCAACAAAACAGGCCTTTTCAGGGGGGACAGGAGGAAAACCTTCCCAGCAAAGGCAGAGCAGGGATGTGCATCAGCTGTGGCACAGCAGGGAACAACCAGAGAAGAAAACAGCTCCTTGGGGCAGAGTCTGAGCCCAGTGGAAAGGAGCAGCCCTGGGAAGCACAGCGTGGAGGGCCAAGGTGGGCAGGCAGGAGGGTGCTGGGAGGTGCAGAGCTGCAGCAGCTCCCCATCAGCCAGGCAGGAGATGTTCCCTAATCCTCTTGGACTGCTGCTCTGGGAGCTCACAGGGAGTCAGTGCTTAAAGAACCTCCCTCCTCCTGCCCCTCCCCACAAAGCCCAGGCAGACATTTTCAAGGCAGAGCAGGGTGTGTTCTGAGCAGCCCAGGGTTGCTGAGCAGGGGCAGAGCAGAGCTGAGCACCAGGAGCAGGGCTCCTCGTGCAGGTGCCACTGTGGAAGCGGCACAGTGATCCCAAGCCCCATCCCACGGCGCTCTCACCACTGCTCACAGCAGCTCAGCTGGCACTTTTACCACTTGCCTGAGCCCCAAGAGCCTGCCCTTGAGATAACAAGTGTTTCAGGACGGCCCTAAGAAACACCCTCAGTGTGGCAGGGCAGAGTTGCTGTAGCTGCTGCCCTGGATTCCTGGGGAGCTGTTCCTGCCGCTGTGACATCAGGCCAAGAGGCCCCACAATACATTTAATGTGCATGTTAGCACTCCATTAAATATTGACTATGCTTAAATAAATGATGCAGCCAACTTTCAAGGAAGAAAGTGCTTATTTTGTCAACACAAAATATCCCTCTGTGCCCTTCTCCCCGTTAGTGCAACTGTGGCCAGAAAGTTCCCTGAACGAGGCCTTTGTAGCTGGTTTCACATAAAAATCACTTGTCCAAAGGAGACTCTGTTAGAGCTGAAAACCTGCTTTGGCCTTAAAAAGCAAAGTGTTTTAACCTGAGCATGTCAGAAAGATGACTTCAAGACTTTCTTGCAAAGAAGAAATTTGTCAAAACCAACCCTTTCCCACAAACTGTTTTGACAGAAATGAATCTGCATTTTGACAGAGAGATCCTTCAATGGAAAAATCCCAGAAGCACCTCAGACACTCCTGACTTTCTGCATCAGGATGTGGTGTGTGCCCTCCAGCTGTCCCCAGTGCCACACTGTCTGAGTCTTCATGTAGGGCAGGTGCTAATTTGGGGGCTTAGCAAGTAAAGCCATCAAAAAAGGTGGATCAGAAGCCTGGATTCAGCCCCTCCCCCTAAATTTAGGGGTAAAAGGCAAAATAACACCCAGCTTTCCTCAACAGCCAGTGACAAGGGACAAATCACCTCCCTCCTCTCCAGACTTTATAGTTTTTGGCTGGTTCAAGGTAGAGCTTTTGCTTTTGCCACCTAGAGGGACAATCCCCACGGGATTGGTTTGGGTGTCCTGCAGGCGAGACCCCAGGCTGGGTCGGGGGTGTGGGAAAGGCTGCACCATCTCACTGCCTTTCTTTGCCTTTTCTGCCTCACCATCACTTTCCTGAGGCTCCCTCTCACCTCCTCCCTCTACATTTGTTTTCACAGCACCTTACAAATGGCTGGTTTTAATAATGGATTGTTGGGGGCTCTTTTATATGCTTTTGGTGCATCAATTATTGAAGCCCAGGGCTGCTGTTCTCTGCTAATAATGTTTTTTTTTGGTTTGTTTACTCCCGTTGGCCAAATGTTTTATGGGAATGTTGTCACTCTGGCTGCCACGGGACATGCAGTTCTTCCCAACACTTCCCTCAGTGACCTGATCTGAGCTCAGCCCACACAGGCTGGGCAGGTTTTGACGTCCCTTGGGGCAATTCCAGCCACAACACAAAAGTGTTCCCTGTGCAGGGCAGTGCTCAGAAGGGTCCCATCTCCCAGGGAATCAGGACACTGCCAGGATGCAGCCACCTTCCTGCAAAAGGCTGCAGCTGCTGGCTGGGGTTAGAGCCAGCTTGGAACCAGGTTGTCCTCAGCTGCTGCTGCCCAAGAAAAGGGGTGCCTGAGCATCCTGCCAGCACCATGGACAACTAAAATGTTAAAATCAATGTTGACACAGAGAGAGCTAAGTGTGATGCTCAGCAGTGCTGTCTCTGAGGCAGGAGGCACGGCAGGGACCTGCCAGCCCAGATGAACCTGCCTCCTCATGTTCTTCGAGGGCATTAATAGTCATCACGGGGCATTTTCCCCGTGAATGTTTCCAGTCTTTAAAAAAAAACCACCAAAAAATGGCTTGGATTTTATTTTGAAGAGTATCAGGATGGAAAGTGTCCATCTGTCTCAAATGGCTCCTTGCACGTTGCAGAGGCCAAGTGGTGCCCTGGTAGCAGTGTGACTTGGGAAAACGCTGGCATTGGGATCATAGGATAATTCAGGCTGAAAGGGTTCTTAGGAGGTCCCTGGTCCAACATCTGCTCGAAGCAGGGACAGCTCTGAGGTCAGGCCAGATTTCTGACAGACTTATCCAGTCTGGACTTTAAAATTGCTGAGGGTGGAGACTGAGCAGCCTCTGGCCAGGAGACATTGACTTTCCATCACTCCAACCTGGAGCCAAATTCCAACTGGCAACCTGGAAGTAAAGGTTATTAATGCCATTATCAACCTCTGCATCAGGCCCTCTTACAGAGAGAGGTTATCTTAATGAAGTTTTACCTCATTTTGAGATTACACCACGATCTGCCACACAGGCAACACCCTGAGGGCTCAGCAGCGCCCCTGTGACTGCCAGAGCTGACACTGAGTCAACAGCTGAATGTGTTACAGCCCCATTCATTGTGTCTGTCCTTTACCTTTGCAGCTGCAACATTAAGTGGGGAAAATGCAGGTAGGATCATGTAGGTGGGAGAACTGGAACCCACTGGTGCTTCAGCAAAGGCACACAGTGTCAGGACATGAACCTGTTGGGCTGGAGCCCCTCTGCTCTGGAGCCAGGCTGGGAGAGCTGGGGGGGGGTTCACTGGAGAAGAGAAGGCTCCAGGGAGACCTGAGAGCCCCTTGCAGGGCCTAAAGGGGCTCCAGGAGAGCTGGAGAGGG
>JAWWES010000042.1:11143891-11175691 GCA_035583135.1 Lophotriccus pileatus
TGTCCCTGGGCTGTCCCTGGGCTTCAACTGATGTTCCTCACCTGAAATATTTGCTGACTTGTTTTGGATCCTCATCCAAACTGCCCTTGCAGACCAAGCTGGAGGATCCTTTGTCCTTTCCCTCCTGTTGGCATCTTGTCTGGTCTCCTCAAGCCACTCTGGATGTCGGAGTTTCCCATCAAGTTCCAGATAATTGTGTAGTTCTGCTGTCTGAAGTGAAAGCTGCTGATCCAGGTGGGAGATGGGAAGGCAGGACTAGGTGTGCCCTTTGGCTTCTCTGGCTAACAAGTATTTTCATTTAAGAAGTATGTTCATTTAAGAAGTATTTTCATGGCCCATTCTCGCATTGGAATATCAGACATCACAGAAGATGCTGAGATGGATTTGTGGTGTCAGGGGCAAGAACCTGGCATTCTGCTTTGGAAAACCAGAGCACCCTGAGGTGGGGACATGCTGCAAAGACCCCCCAGAGGAGTGAATGGGCCATTGGATCAGGCACTGGAGGCACTGGTTTGAGCTGAGCTGGTGTGTGATTGCAGGTAACCTCCTCTCTCACTTCTCCCCTGCCTTTGGTGTCCAGGGACATTCCTGGAGACAGGGAATGCATTTCACTGTGTGGCTGCAGATAAAAAGGAGTTGCTGTGCTTTGTGAGTAAAGCTAACACTTGATACCTCAAGGCAGGCTCAGGACAGGACTTCTGGGGTAGCCATGGGTTGATCCTGTTCCTTTTCTCTCTGGAAGGTGGAAGAAGCACTAAAGACACACTGAGTCTTACAAACTTACACTTCCTTCTCTTCAAAAACTGGAAAGGAAATTGGTTCCCATTTTTTGCTTGTGATGCAATAGCAACCTGACTGACACCTGGACTTTTTTCCTTTATTATTATTATTATTATTATTATTATTATTATTATTATTATTACTGTTGTTGTTTTCCCTCCTACACTGTCAGCACTGCCCAGTTCCTAACCAGAAAGGCCAGGGAAGGCAGCTGAGGGTACCTCCCACTTCCTTCAATAAAAAGGTGCTGTTAGGGCAAGGGTCATGGAGCAAATTTGCTTCATTAGGCTGATCTACACTCCCTCCTGGTCCCACACTGCCCAGAATTAAAGGGATTAACATTCCCAAGCTGTTCATCTGGCAACAATAAGTCAGGGAGCACAGCACAGCCACAGCTGGACAGATGTCTGACTGCATGAGACACCTGATTTAAACACCAGCCTTGGCATCAGCCTCATATTTTCCATTCTGGTGAACACAGCAAGCCCTAAACCTTCCATGGAGCAGCTGATGGTGTCACTGCTGACACGTCCTGCTTTGGTGGCAGGGGTTGTCAGCCAGCTGCAATAAAAACTGGGTTGGGTTGGGTCGGGTTGGGTGGCTTTTTAAGGGCATCTCCAAGTGACTTTGTGCTCCATGAAAAGGAATGGAGTGTCCTGTATCACTCCCTGTAAAACCCAGTTCTCACTTCCCTGTCTCTGCTTTGTCTGCCTGGTGCTGGGGCAGGTCCCAGCCTGTGGCTGCCACTCAGATAATCCCAGACCCTGGGAATGATTGATATTCGTCAGCATCTGCAGCACTTGAAGAGAGAGCAGAGGCAGGTGGGAGCCCTGAGAGCCTTGTGCTCCCCGTGGGTGCCCTGGGACTGATTGATGGGCTCCTCCAGGTTGTGCCAGAGCAGAAATTCAGAACAGGGAAATTCCCCAGGAAAGTGTTTGGAGAGGAGTGGGGAGGAGGCAATTCTGGTGGAGCCCATCCTCCTGCTAAGCAACTGAGTCAGGATGGAACTCAAGAGCCCCCACAGGTTTTATTTTTATAGAAATGGATATCTTTATATGGATTCCCACAGCTGCTGGCTGCTTTCACCCTCCTGGCCCCCTCCTCCACACTGCCCAGCTCTGCCATGGGGCCCGGACCCAGATCTCCACCTTTCTGTCAGTGCAGCTGAATTGCAACGCCCTTCCCAAATCCCAGGGAGTGAGGGGTGTTACTGGACATGGGTTCTCCATGGGTTACCCATGACCTCAGCCCCAGCCATGCCAGGAGAGCTCAGAGCACCACTGCCTCCCAGTCCTGCCTGTCCCCTGTGCAGGACTCTGCAGGGCTGGGGTCAGTTCCTGTGTGCTGCTCACTCCTGGGTACCCAAACAGCCCCATTAATTGTGCATATGCCTAAAAGATTGATGGATGAGAAAGAACAACTCTCCCCCCACCCCAATTAGTACTTCATCAAACACAGGCCCTTCCCCTCAGGATACTGAAGTGGGCTGGGGTGGAGGGGGCTCCCTGCATACCTCTTGGACAGGGAGGTAATGGAGTGAGATTATCAGTCAATATTTAAATACAGACAAGATCTGAGCCCTTTCTGAATTGCCAGTGGGCCTATTGTGGCAATGCCGCCCCGTGCCCTGGATCCCTCATTTTTTATCATGCTACATTACCCACAGGGCTCTGGCATTCCCACACCACTTGACCTCTTGACTCTGTTATCTCCATCTTGGAACAAACAAGAAACATTTTATTCCCACCAGCAAACTGTCACTCACATCAGCAGCTTCTGCTCCTTTTCCTCCATCCTCTGCCCCACTGGGAGCTCAGACTTCCCGAGGTGGAAAACACAGGCAGAATCAATCTGTTTTCAGACCACTTACTCCTCCTTAAAGTGGCAGGGAAGGTTTATGGCAGGTTTTTGCCCCCTCCATGCCCAATGATCTACTATTTTATCTTCCTGGGTGTCTTTCAACCGGTCATAGAGGGAAGTGGAAGGATCTGGCTGAACTGGTAACAGTCAGATCAGTCAGGGAGTGGTAACTGCAATTAAGGCAACTCCTAAGTAACCTTCTGCTGCTCCTGTGCTTTCCCCCACAGTGGAGCGCTGGTTGAAGATATTTCAATGGTTGTGAGATAAATTGCTCACAACTTGAGCAACAGAGCAAGTTTTTGAGTACAAGTTCCTTTACCATCCAGTGTAATTCGGTAATTTACTGGTTCCCCTCTGGTTTTAGCAAATAACTGGGCTCCTTAAGCAGGGCAAGCAATCCTGCAGGTAGATCAGATTTGAGTCTTGCACTGAGGGCTTTGGAGAGATGTCAGTTAATGTGATTGATGCTGAAATAGCAGTGGTTGAGCTTCGCAAGGGTACAAACAGCTGTATTTTAAGGTGAGGTGTCAGGTTGTTGTGGAGGACCCACAGAGTTACACTTGGAAACAGAGCAGTGGTGCCACTCCTGGACTGGAGGCAGTTGCTGGGACAAGGCTGTGGGCAGCAGAGCTGGCTGCTCTGGCTGAGCTTTTGGTTTTCATCTCTTGGCACACAGAGTAAAGCTTGACTGTGCCTCCACTGAGGGCTCTGCTGTCAGGTGGGTGACATCAGGCCCTTGGCACAGGCTCTGCAGGGAGGAATTTCCATTATCTTCAGTCAGTGCAGCAAAACCCTGCTCCCTCCAGTCCTGTGAGGGAGAAACCTTGCCTCAGAGGGGACCTACCCGAGTGCTCCTGAGGAGGAGATCTGGGATAGGGATCCCGGGCTGTTCTGAGCTCTCCAACACTCGCCCTCTGTGCCCTTAAGCAACCTGCTGAATCTCAGACCCACTGCCCCCTCTGTGCTCAGTTTGGGGTGAAATGAGCCCGGGTCCTGGAGCTCTTTGGATGTAACACTGTTCACCTGCCTGGTGCCCGGGGGTGTGGCTGGGATGGCCCTTGGACACTGGGGCTGGAAAGGCAGGGAACTGCCTGAGAGGGGCAGGATGGCTGGGCAGAGAGGGACGAGAGCTCTGTGATGTCCCTCCCTGCACAGGACCCACCTCTGCACCTTTCTATTTGTGCTCAGGGTGATGGCACTGCACAGGAGCTCAACCCTTGTCCCAGGTGCCCAGGAGGAGCAGAGCTGCCCAGGCAAAGGGGACGGCCTCGATGCCTGCAGATAAATGACTACACCCATTGTAAGGACTTGGTAAAGCCCCCATTGAAATAAATGGCAAAACTCCCAGAGATTTCAAAGGGATCAGGCCTGAATGTTTGTAATTCTCTCCTAGACTTATCATATATCCTCAGCACTGTGTGCTATTTCCATAACAAGAGGTATGGCATTCCCTTACTTCCATGTTTGTTAAGCAACAAAGGGAGATTTCAAGGCTCGAAGCCTTCCCAAATTTGTCAGGCACCGAGCAGTCTCCCCCTGGCTCCATGTGAGCTGTTCCCAAGCACAGCCCCTCGTTAGGACCTTGTTCAGATGCCATGAATATGCATCAGGGCTACGGTTGGGGTTTTGTTGGCATCAACAGTGACTTTGTCATTTAATGCTCTCCAGGGCTGTTTTAATCAACATGCACATTTCTCGTGTCAGCTTAATTTCACTTCACTGCTTATTATTTTATTTACAAATATTCTGGCAATTGCTTTGGATTTGTTCTGTGACTTTCCCCTCCCTGCTCTGAGCTGCTCCCCAGCCAGGATCTGTGGTTTCCCTTGCTTTGTCACAGGGAAGGATCAAATTTACCCTCCACCAAGCTTTGCTTTGCCTCCTTCCCCGCTTCAAAACGTTGCCGGAGGAGGGAGGGGGTTTTTGCTGGAATGAGATTTACAGCAGCGTGTGGAGCCTCAGGCACTGGGGTTCAAATGGTCTAGACAGATAGGCAGGAATGCCAGGGCCACCGGGGATGAGCCTCAGCTTTCCAGCAGGAGCTCTGGGCCTATCTGAGAGCTGCAGGATTTATTGGCTGTGGCCAGGGGAGGACAGGAATTAGGACAGGATAACGGGATTCCCTCAGGGAGCTCCCAGGGAGATGCTCCCGAGGCCCTGGGAGAGATGGATGCTGAGAAAGCCCACAGGAGAAAGGATTGATGGATGTGGGTTGGGAGAGGTGGGCAGCCCAAGGTGGGGAGGAGAAGCTCCCAGTGCTCAGAGGAGCCATTCAAGAGGGCAGGAGTGCCTGTGTGTGTGTGCCTGGGGGAGGAAGACGAATTTTGCAACGATGATTTGGACGGGCTGAAGTGGAGAGTGGGGAGAAGAGCCCACAATGCTTCAAATAAACACCCCTGTCACGTCCAGCCCTTCACTGCACGCCTGGGGGTGGGAGCAGAGATCTTTTCCGGTCCTAGAGAGAGCACTTTGCCTCCAACCACTCACCAGAGTTGGTGTTTTAAGGGAAAGGTGCCTGCCAGGAATTCAGAAATAAGTATTCAATCCGTGCTCATGTGCCTTGGCACATTTCCCATCACAACTGCCAAGATGTCCAAACCTGAAACGAGCAGCACAGCATCTTTAATAATTCACTGACGGATGCTTTTAAAAAATGTGTGGTTTATATTCATGCCAGCGCTGACCCTCCCTCCCCTCTTCCCCATCTCCCCTTCCTCTCCTTTTCTTGCAGGTGGTCTATTTAATTTCACTTTCAAGCTGTTGCCTCCTGCTTTGGTTCAGCAAAATGACGTGTCTTGACCTATTCATTTCATGTTTCCAAAATCTTTTACATTTCCTGCCTCCTCCACTTCCCCCCCACACACACCCCCACTTAAAAAGAAAAAAAAAACCAATTCCAACTCGCAAAATGAAGAATTTCCCTGCATCTGTAGAAAATCTGGCCTCACTTATACCTGTAAAAACAGTTGTTTCCTTACAGGAAATGGCTTGCTTCAGCACCTGAATTTTGTTTTGGGTGGGTTTTTTTTTCATCCTGGTGAGATATTGATAAATCCCTGCCTGATTTTAGGAAGGAATGGGCAAACTCCATGAAGGATAAGTTGGCTTTTCAGCCTCCCAGAGCAGAGGATTTCACTTTTCCCTATCAGAGCCTCAAGTCTTCCCAGTTGACTTCTGCTGAGCAAAAAAATGAGAGGAGCCAGTCCCCGTGACCAGGACCTTGCAGGAGGGCAGAGCAGAGGTGAGAAGGGATATTTTATCATCTTGGGGACAAACGCTGGAGTGGAAACCAGGCTCCATCCTCCTGCCTTCAGCTACCCAACTTCAGCCCCTGGGTCAGGAGTCTAGTTGAGGATTTATCTCCCTGAAGTTTGGGTGGCAGTTGGTGCCCAGCGGGTGATTTTAGACACGTTGCACCTCAGCTGTTACTGAGGAGGGAAGCAGGGGCTGAGGAGGGGCTGAGTCCAGGTCCCAGTCCAAGAGGGAAAGCCAAGACTCCCTATGCCTGCTGGGCATAGCGTGGGAGACGAGAATGAGCAGCAGCACGTGCTGTCCTTTGGAGAAGCAAAGGTCTCTCCTTGGAGGAGAAGACACAGGTGGGATCACTGACCCCCCCCCTTGCACTATTGGCCTGACTCCACATACCTGAGAATAGGAGGGTTTGTCCCCTCAGCAGGGTCTTCCTGAAGAAAAACATTGGGACAGGTCCTTGTATAATATAAAATTCTCAGTAACCAGAACTGACTCTGCTGTAAATGGGGCTGTAGGTATGGACTGAATCCATGGGATGAGGCAGTTTCCCTTCCTGCTCAAGCATCATCACCTTCTACTTTGCGTATCTCCAGCTTGAAGATGTTGTCCTTCATGATTCCCATCTCTTCGTGTGTGTGCTTGTGTGTCTACCTCAACATACAACATACTTGATTTAAGTTTGCCTTTTTTAAAATAAAATTGAACTATTTCATATAAAAAACCCAGCAAATCATCCCTCCCCAGATGCCATGTGTCACCTGCCACCTCCCCTTCCAACCCAGCCCCACAAAGCTCAGCCCTGGGCAGCACAGACCTTGTTCTCTGCCACTGCAGACCACACAGCTCTGGCAAACTGTGCCCTGGGGAGGGGGCAGGAGGTGTTGAAGCCCCTCTACAAGCAGGTTAAAGTTGCCATGGGGTCTCTGTGGGCTGTGGTGGCTGTGTTAGTGGTGGTTCCACAGGCTCGGGGTGGGTGAGGAGCTTAACTTTTCATTTCCTGTGTGGTTTCGTATTAGGTCTGGTATGCACCATCAGGGGTCATTGATGCACAGAGCAGTGCTTTATGCACGTGCTGGACTTCCAGAAATAACCAGTGGTAAGATAGACACATCAGCAACAGCTATTCAGAGCCTCCAGAGAGCCTGGCTGCCAGTACAGAGACAGTTCAACGGGTGGTGTTCAGAACCTCCTTCAGGGTCTCCCCGCTTTGGACCCCGAAGGATGAAACACTTAATCAAAGGATTAATAACTTGATTAAAACAAGTCTTCCTATTCAGAACAGCCTCGTGTTCTGGAAGAGCAGAATTTGCAAGGCTGGAGGGGCAAAGCAAGTGCTACTGGAGGTGCTGAGGCTCAGGGAGCAGCAGAAAGGTGTTCCAGGAGTGACTCCTCCTGGCTGACCCCCTTCTCCCCATCACCCCCCGGGTTTATGAGGTGCTCAGCTCCCTGACCTTCTCCTCCCTCTCTGCCACATGACAGGGCTCTGAGAGCCTTTCTCCTGGCTGCCAATTTTTCTCCAGCTTTTCAGGCATGTTAATAAATGGGAGTGTCTGGAGCTCACGGCAGTGTGAGAACAGCAGAGCAGGGCCAGCAAAATGATTTCTTTGAAAAGGAGGAGATAGTTGGGTTTTCTGGCACATGTTCCCTGCAGTGCTCACAGGGGCTTTTGAGCCAGGATGCAGAATTGTCACAGAAGGGAGATGAGAGCAGGAGACACAGAGAGTGAAATAGTGTCATTCCCATTTCAGGCTGGGGAGGAGAAGGATCAGGGATGATGAGCATCTTCTTGGCTGCTAAAGGGAGAGGGAAGAGGGAGGGAGCTTCTTCCTTTCTTCTCTGGCTGTGAAGGGGAAAATCTAAACTGAAAACCGCCCATCAGCCCCACTGCATGCCAAAGGATGGAGTTAGGGCTCAATAATTGCATCCATAATAAGTTATATCCATAAATTAAATAGGACAAGGCTCATTCTGTAGCTTCAAGTATCCTGGAACAGCTGAGCTCCCTTCATGTGACAGCCTGTGGGCAATCCCTGGCATCTGCTGGTCCTCTGCTTGTGCCTGGGCAGGCCCTGGAGATGGTTTATTTTTGTGAGTCAACACCTTGCTAAGGCACACACATGCAGTGACACGGGGAGGACCATCCCGAGTCACAGGTACTATTTATTTTCTTGAGAAAGATGTAACCAAGAAGAGCAGATTCATCATGCCCTTCCTCCCACGTCAGGGTAGACACCATTGCTCACGTTTTGGGGTTAGTGGGAAGAAGAGGAGGCCTGGTTAAAGTATGCTGGACAGGAGATTCAAACCTTCATTAAAAAATAGAGTTTTCTGCTCAAAACCTGCTTCAGCATCCACAGCCTGGGTCAAATATGTACCTCAAGGATACACTGGTCTCCCTTTGGGGCTGGGATGGTAAATTTGGTAGACAAGTGAGAAAGAGAGGTTTTCCTAAGGCAGATCAGGTGCCTGGAAATCCACAGCTGTGCAGGGTTTGAGGCAGAACCTTCTTCAGGTACTCTATTTGTCCAGACCATGAGCAGGCACCCCTGGTGCATTTTGGTCATGTCTGCAAGTGAAGCAGGGAGAAAGGGGTTGATTTTAGGCTGGTCAAGCTGAGATCAGCAGCAGGTGGTGAACCCCCTGTACTGACTTCTGACTCCAGGGTCTTTCCTTGGCCCGTCAGTGGAAAGCAAGGGAAGGACAGGATGGGAGGCAGGGAGCTCTTCAGGTCATGCCAAGGTCTTCCAATGCCCCTGCAGGATGATGGCAGGAGCAATGGAGGGTTTCTCTCTCTGTTGGCACAACACTGATGCTCCTGGTCGTGAGAGCTTCAACTGCAACTCGAAGCTGAGTTGGAGTCCCCAGTCCTGGAGGTGTCCAAGGCAGGCCTGGCCAGCTCAGTGCTCTGGGCTGGGGGACAAGGTGGGCATGGGGCACAGCGGGGATCTTGGAGGGCTTTTCCAACCTTAATGATTCTGAGATTCTGTGATTCCAGGCATGGAAAGGGACTCAGCTGAGCTGTGCTGGTGGCTGTCCAGGATAATGCATTTCCTAGGGGCAGGGTTGGTTTTTGAATGCAGCTATATCATATTGAAGACATAGTTTTGGGCACTGGGAAAACAGACCCTAAGTGGTGCTTTAACCACTGAAACTCCTTCTTTCCTCATGCCTCCCAAATAGTGTGCAATCCTCAGGAATCCCATTAAAATAAAAAGCATAGATTTTATTTCTGCAGTGTGACAAGTTGCATGACTCAACAGACAGCCTGGTATTTGAGTCCTAACACTCAGTATTGCCCCTCAAGTCACCCATCCTCCCCCTGCAGAAAGGGTATTGATCTTTTTAATCATTAGCCTTGGACAAGGCAGTGGCAAAACCCAGTGTGATAAGATCACACACAGTGCTACACGGCTACTTTTGCAGATTGCTTCACTTACAGCAGACACAACACCTTAATTAAGGTCCACCCTCACTGCATTTCCCTCCATCTGCCGGGCAGGCATCACCCTGAAGCTGCAGGATTTTACTCTCTGTCAAGCAGAGGGGTCCTGCCACAAAGGAGCTTTGGAGAAGTCCTTGCTCAGTGTGACTCACAGATGTAAGGAATTGTTGTCTAGACAGGACCCCGGGTTTTACAGCCACAGCGTTGAGCGGGAGAAGTGAGAGGAGCCACGTGGTGCCAGCAGGAGGGATGGGCTGCAAAGCTGGGGGGTGTCTGCAGGTGCTGGAGGGCCCTGGTGCCTACAAGGCCTTTCCTTCTGGAGCAAAACTCACACTCTGCTGGGAGGCAACATGTCCTGGGGTGTGCTGGGTGATGAGAAGGACACAGGATCTCAGTCTGTGGCGTTCACTGAGCAGCTGGAGCGGGTGGTGGTGGGTTTGGATCCACTCAGTGCGTGGTACCTCAGCCCTGCATGGCATCCATCCCTGGCTTGCACATTCCCAGGCAGCACCAGCACTGCCTGTGGATGAGGGTTTGCTTTGGCTTCAGGCATCCTGAGCTCTCAGTTGTGCCCAGGACCCTGTTCTCAATCTCTGCAAGTACAGGTGGGATTATTACCTTGTGTAGAAAATGTCTTTTTAATAATCATTAAAAAAACAAAACAAAACAAAACAAAACAAACTTTTCCAGACCAAATAAGTGGAGTTTTACACCATCTCATCTTCTGGCTTCAGAGTAGGGTTCAATGAAGGAGAGATTGTCACTATTTGGATGGTGAAGGGTAGGAAAAGCTCAGCTCTATTTAATTTATGGAATTGCTGGCTCACAATGGAGAAGGGCCATGGCTGTATCTACCCAAGGAAGTGATTAACTAAGGGAACAGCTGAACTGGGACAGAAAATAGCTCAGCATTTGCAAAGGATGGGCTAACCAAAGCCTGCTTGGCAAAAATCCTGAGGTTAGGCTGCCTTTGGACTAGTTACACCATCTCTCATTCAGCAGTAGGGATTTGTTAATGTTCAGAGGTGATTAAATACCAGATAAAAGGCTCATGAAGCTGAGCCTGTGTTGATAATTCAGGTTTGGACTACATTTTCAGCACCTTTTGAATTGCAGGTAGCCTTTGAGATGAGCCTGGGCAGAGGGAGACCTTTCTGGTGTGCACAGTGCGAAAAAATAAGAAATAAATATCAAAGCTTTGAAGTCCCAGCTGGTGTTTCCTGCTCCTGAACTGCCCAGCTTTGGTAGAGGACTGGATTTTCTTTCATGAACTCCCAATTGTAGTCAACTGAATGGAATCCTGACATTTTACTTGGCCGAGTTTCCAAGCCAAGTCAACTGCTTTGTTCTGGAGAGCTGGAAAACCACTTGCTGGAGCTCAGAATTGCCTTCTAGGTGTCATCTCACTGCAGAGAATCCTTTTTCCTCCTGTGCTGGACCAGGCAGATGTACTTCTGAGTTAGCAAAAAATCATTTGGAACTTAGGCACAGCAAAACAAAAAAAAGGGCTGTAAAGTAACGATATGTCCCGAGCCAAGGGTGGGTTTGCTGCCAAATGCCTGCTGGTTTGGAAATCTTTGAAGTTTCCAGGGAGAGATCCACTAGCATACCTTTCAATATGAATGATTTTGTGCTACAGGGACATTGTGAAGGAGCACATGGAGTTCAGAAGTGTCTTCAAATGAGTCTTGAACTATTTCAAGGTTAAAGAGCCCACAGTGGTCACTTAACTTTATTCAGATTAATATTGTGAAATTCCTCTGGCTCAGATTATTTTGTATATTACTCCTAAAAAGGGAATGCATTGTCCTTCCATTCCTCCCCACATCCATCAATCTAATCTAATTTAATCTAATCCAGCCCAAACTAAAATAATGAAGACAGACAACCCTTCAGAGCCAGACACAATTAATTCATCCACAGCTGAAATGAAATTTATTTCTTCATTTGGAATTTCCCCGTTTGGTTGGACGAGGCCTAAATTTTTTGCCAAAACTTTAGTGGAAAGCAGGTTGTCATCTAACTCAACACACAACACAAACAGCTGGGTGTAAACAGAAAACATGGTGCCACCTTTTCCAAGTTAATTAATGAAAAACCAACTCTTTGAAAATTCAATGCCAGTCAGTGCCTGCTTTTAACTCTGCCTCTCTTCAGGCATTTGCTGCTAATGTGAGATGTCCTGACTGGCAACTCTCCAGAGATAATTTGGGTCCCATTTTTTCATCCTGCTGCTTGGTGGTATTACAGGGAACGGGAGAAATACCCTTTTCCTGGGCAGTTTTCCTTCCAAGGAAATAAAACTGGCTGCACCAAGTGCTGTAACAGTGGGCTCTCCATCACTTTTATGCTCAGAGAGGGGTTTGCAGCCCCCTTCTGTGTGTTGAATGGGAGATCTCCCCATGAAAGGTGAGAAAACCCCACAGGTTTAGACCTCCCAGGAAAAGCCTGTGAGCTCTGCCCGCCTTGGGAACCCTGGGAACTCCAAAATCAAAGAGTTTCAGGAACCCTCGAGCTCCACTGGGCTTTGCTGGAGAGCCTGGTGGAAAGCCCCCAGCTTCTTGTCATCCCCTTTTGGCTCCTTGGGCTCTGTTTTATTAGCAGGGAGGCACAGCTGTACAGTCTCCCCCACCTCAGGGTAATTGCATTAGACACTTGCAGGCCCTCAGATTGCCATTCAAGCTGGTATATAATGAATTTACTTGACATGCAGAGGTCCTTATGTCACAAAAGGTTTTCTCATTATATCTGAGCTTTTACTTGTTTATGGAGAGGCTCCAAACCCTCATCCTCTCCCCACTCACAGAGTGGGAGAAGTGCTTCAGGAAGCTGCCTTTTAGTGCAGTATTCATCAGAAAAGGCCCACCTGGCTCTAACTTCTTGGTTTATTTGCAGCTTGCAAAGGAAGATGTGGCTGCAAATATCTGCTGTGAAGAGCCAGAACTGAGGGACGAGGATGGGGGTGATTCTTTATAACTGGCAGTGTAATAATCTCCCTGAGGTGTGTTGGGACACCTGGGGGGTTTATCTCCCCTTCCCAGCAAGATTAAGCAGGATTAAGCAGCGGGGGGGGGGCACCTTTGTCCTCACTGAAAGTAGCAATTAGTCCCCTGATCCTGTCCTGATAAATCCTGTAATGTGTTGAGGCACACGCAGTGGAGTCGGTGCTGGGGCTGGATTTGCCCAGTTCAGCACAGCACAATTGCAGAGTGTGGAGTAAACAGTGCCTGGAGCCTTCATCCCTTACAAGGTGGGAACAGGGATGTGGTGGCAGTGGGCAAAGTTGTGCAAACCCCCACAGGAGAGCCACAGAAAGGGTGTGAGTGTGCAATCCCCCATCCACTGTGGTGCTGTTTCCCTTGGGAATATTTGTGACTGCACCCTCTGGAGCCTGCATCAGCACTGGGGAGGCATCTGGGGTCTCCAGGGAGGCGTTGCCTGCTCCCAAATTGCTTTGGGCACGTGGGGGACCTGCAGGCTCTGCAGCTTGCCAAAGCCCAAACCCTGCTCTCTGCAGAAGGGCTCAGAGGGGGGTTCACAGCCTGGTTTTCAGCAGCCCCCTTTGGTCTCAGGTGTGTGGGGGGAGAGCCCCAGTGCCTCCTGATTAGCCCCTGTCCGAGGCTGAGCCCGGGGGTGCAGCACCTCACTAACAATCCCAGATCCCTGCCCAGTGTCGGGGCTCTCCTGCAGTGATGGGATCTTGCTGCCTCTCCCGGCTCCGGGGCTCTGGCTGACTCCTCTCTGCAGCGAGGGCCGGGCTGGGAGCAATGTCTCACATGAATGAGATAAGAGAAGACAAAGCAAATGGGGAAGAAAGGAAGCTTGTAGCTTTTCAAGTTCAATGAGGCTTACCAGGCTTTTGGGGGCCTCTTCAAATCAGAGGCCGAGTTAAAAGAACACACAGAATTCAAAGCCTGTCCTTTTCCAGGCCCTCTGCCTGCTTTGAAAATCCTCCCAATTCATGTTTACTCTTGTTTCTCTCCCTCCCCCCCCTCTGCCCTGCCTTCCCCACGCAGACATGTACCCAGCCCACCTCCCCATGCACAGTCTTCCCCCCCAAAATCTGCTCAGAGCGGCTCCTGGCCCGGTGATGCCCAGCCCTGGGAGCAGGTGGGGCAGTGTTTCCATGCCCCTGGATCCTGAGTGTGGGATGTATGCAAATGGCAAGGATGGTGGACAACATCAGAAAAGGATACAATGGACCCCCTAATCCCCTGTTGCCCAGAGCTGCCTCTCACCCCAGAGAAACCCAGCACCAGAATGGGGTAGAAACAGTTCCTTCCCACTGCAAGCACTGCAGCGTTTCTTTTGCTGGCAGACACTTTGGGAAGTTGCTGTGATGGGGAACAAAAAGGCTGGGTGCTTTCAACCTTGGAATTACAGTATGAGCCACCAGTTTCTGGGGGGAATTGAGGGCTGAAAGGCTGGAAGGACAGGGAGGGATGAAACCTTCATTCTTGCTGCTTTGGAAAATGGCAGCGTGACTTTACTTGCACAGGGAAGTCAAAGCACCTGAGACACTTCCATGAGCAAGGGCTCTGCGGGGAGGGGTGTAAGACTGGCTCAGGTGGGATCCATGGCTGGCTGCTCAAAGGACAGGCTGCACTGGGCTGCACAGCCCCACATCCCAGCTCACCCTCCTCTCCTGGGCAGGCACAAGGGGTGCTTGTTAATGACAACAGCCCTCTGTAAGTCTGGGGCCTCAAAGGCTGGCACATAAGAGCAGAGGACCTTTGCCCATCTGCTGCTCCACTGCCTCTGCTGGTGCTGTGGCTCCTGCCTGGCCCATATTCCTCCTGTCCATCCCACCACTGTGTCCAGCTGGAAGCTCTGGCTGTGAGATTCTGAGGAAAGGCAGTCAAGAATTCTCCTGTAAGAAAGGAGATTGCCCAAACACATGAAGAGAAGGTCAACTCAGCTGTGTGGCTCCTTCAGCTACTGCAGCCTGAGGTGGAAGTTGAACCCTGACCTGTTTTGCCCTTCCCAAGCCCCTGGGACTGGGAAGAGTCTTCTCCCAGTCACTCTTCATGTGTTTTACCAGTAATGAACCATACCATGTGAGCCTCAGTCCCTGACTCGCTGTGGCTTTGTCCCAGCTCTGAAACCCACAAAAGATGCAGCTGGGACAAATCCACTGCCTTCCTCTGACCCTGTGCTGCTCTGGAAAACTTCACCAGCCCCTTTGCTTCTCTGGGAATGTGTTGTTTTGTCCTAGCAAAGAACCAGTGCTGAAGGCTGAAAGCAAACTATTGCTAATACCTTCATTTTCTTGCATAGGGGCCCAGTGAACATTTAAGACAGTTGAGTGACCTGTTGGCTGGTTGTACCTTTAGCTTCTCACACAGGATCCTGGGCATAGATCTGTAATTACCTCCCCTTCTCCTTACCAGCCTTATAAGAAGGAAGAAATGGCAAAACTCACCTCTGATACACCTGGCAAGGTGTGAGACACCCTGTGAAACACCCCTGCAGGCTTTCCACCCTCTCCGGTGCCCAGATGGCCTGAATGAACACAAACCTTGGTGCTGGAAGGAGCAGAGGGAGCATCAAGCTCCAGGATCAAGGCCCAGCAGTGACTTAGGAAGGATATCTGGTTGTTGCTGCACACCTGGCAGGGACCCCAAATACAAAAGGGCTGCTACTTCTATTAAGAATAACTACTTAATATTTAGGGGGTTTAGAACAGGGCTGTAAAATTGTCTGTCAAGCATCGCTGAAGGACAGGAGATTTGCATTCCAACTCCGGGCACTTCTCAGGACATTGTCGACAGAGTCAGCTACTGCTGAGTTTCTCTCCCTTGCCAGCCATGCAAACGGGCTGGAGGGGTTGCTGAAGGCGCAGGGGTGGGGGCAGGGATGCGACAGTCTGGCGAGGCCCCGGAGCGGAGGGAGAGCAGCACCCCCCTGAATGCAGCAGAGCTGCCTCTCCTTCGCTCCGCGGCCCCACCGAGCGCAGGCAGGGCCGTGCAGCTCGGTAGCACAGAGGTGGACTGTGCCTCGTGGTCTCAGTTGTCACTGAGCAGCAGGGAGATGACAGATCAGGCCCAGCTCCTCAGCTGACATGAGCTGCTAAAGTGTCACTGACCTTGTGTGGCCCTTTGTCACTATTGTCTCAGCTCCTCTGAAAGGAAACCCTTGGTCTTGTTCTTCTGCTCCGGGCTGGGAAAGTGATTATTATTATTATGGCCTGGCCTTTGGTTGATGAAAATACGTGCAGCTTTTATCACACGTTTCTCTACCCCAAGTGCATTTCCCCCACCCCCTTTGCTATTCACACTTTGTTTGAAGCTGGTGTTCATTAAACTGGCAGGGCTGGGGGGAGAGCAGGCAGAGAGCCAGGTACACCTCAGCCCTGCCTGCCAGAGCCTGGCCTTGATCCCCACAGGGCTCATCCAGTGCACCCCAAATCTGCCCCAGAGCATGGTTCTGGGTCCTCCACCTGTGCCAGCAGGTCCTCCCACCCAGCCCTCCCAGCACCTCCTCCAGCCAAATTCTGGGGCAGGGGGGATTTAAGGGCAACAAATGCCAGGAAGAGATGAGGAAGTTCATCAAACCCATTTCCATAAGATGCTGAACACCTGACTTGAGATAGGATAGGATGGGATAGGATAGGATGGAATAGGATAGGATGGGATAGGATAGGATAGGATAGGATAGGATAGGATAGGATGTGTGTATTTGTATCTACATAGATATCCTGAATATCCATGAGAGATCCTGTTGGCTGGTTTGCTCTGTTGTTTCTCTTTTTCTTTGCATCATCACTAGCCTTTGCCTCACCACAAAGTGAGTGTAGATCCTCACCCCTGGAAGTGTCCAAGGCCAGGTTGGACGGGGCTTGGAGCAACCTGGGCTACTGGAAAGTGTCCCTGCCCATGGCATGGGGTGGAACATGATGAGCTTTAAGGCCCCTTCCAACCCAAACCATTCTGGGATTCTAGGAAGACAGCATAAAATCTCGCCCTCCTGATTTCCCAGTGCATTACATCTGTCCTGTACCACCTCTGCAGTGGTGGGACCACAGAACAGCACACAGGCCAGTGGTGAGCTGATCCTGAGGGGTTTAGACCTGTGAATGCCAAGACATAACTGGAATTAGCTGCGTGCACAGCTCTGTGTTGGCAGGGTAGGAGGTAGCCTGTGCAGGATATTTCAAAATTCAACTGCACATATTCTTCATATGAAATGTCTTCACTGAAAGCATGGTCAGGCATTGCAGCAGGCTGCCCAGGGAAGCGGAGGAATCACCGTCCCTGGAAGTGCGAAAAAATGTGTGGATGAGGAACCTGGGGATATGATTTAGTGGTGGACTTGTCTGTGCTGGGTTAACAGTTGGGCTCCATGAGCTTAGAGGACTTTTCCAACCTTAATGATCCCAGGATCATGATATCAGGAGTGTTAGCAGGCCTGCATGACTTTTTGGAGTCATTCTGGAGTTAATAGTAACCCAGGCGACTGGTTTACAAAATGCTCTGGATTGTGTCTGCACTGAAGGGAATTAGTGGGAGCCACAGGCAGACGAGGAGGGCCCCTCACTAAGAGGAGATGTGTGTTGTGGACTCCAAAGGCTGGATGATGCCAATGGAGGATGAGAGGCACTGCAGGAAGCATCAGGATGCTGCTGCGGGGAGGATGGATGTGGATCTGAGGCTATTCCCAGTACTGCCAGCAGATAGTGGCCATTTGATATCTCCCAGTTCTTTTGGGCTGTAAAGCTGATGGCCTGAATCAAACTATGGTAACAGCAGCGATTTTAAGAGAGGTAAATTGAGAGCTGCAATTGGCTCTGCAGTTGCTCTGCAGTTGCCCTGCAGTTGCCCCTCAAGGTGAAGGGCCTGATCTGGAAGTCAGTGTAGGGACAGAAGAGATGTGAGAGGTTAGAGACAGGAGAGATGTGGGAGGTTAGGGTCATACATCCTTAATAGGAGCAGGTGAAAGGGAGGAAGCTCAACAAAGCAGTCTGACATCAGCAGCATGTTTAAAACAAATGTTTTTCAGCAGTGGATTTTGGCAGTGCTCAGGACAGCAAGGCAGACAGGAGCTGGTAGCACACAGTGAAAACCATGCCATGGAGCTGTGGTTGGATGAATCCCTGGAAGGCAACATTGCCCAAACCCAAACCAGACTGGGCTTTGTGTCTCTGACCCACTGCTGTGCCCCTGAGCTGCCGTGGTTGTAGCAGCTTTGCTAATGCTTGTGCAAGAAAGGGACTTCAGTGCAGTTACTCCTGATTTATGCAAAGTGGGAGAAGGATTAGATGAAAACCTGAAAAGCAAGTGTCAGTGTCCTTCAAGACACTTTTAAGTGGGGCCAGGAAAAGCAATTTAAGGGGAAGCGAAGGGCTAAATATGAATCCTTTGGAGAAAATCCTTCTGCGAGATGTTCAGTGTGAGACACTGGATCAGCTGTACCAACACCTCTCTGCTGGCAGGCTGGAGGAGGGATGAGCTGATAACTGCTTCATGTGACAGCCTTAGTCCTGAACAACTAGACTGCAGATTTAAAAAAAAGCAAAATTAAGTCAGATGCCATTTATAAAATGATTCTCAGATCCTGGCAGTGAGTTGGCACCCATAAAATAAAGGCAGTTCGGTAGGAGAGGTCCTGTCAGTGAGGTGGCCTTAAAGCCTGGCCCACTGGGGTGGCACCGTGGCATTGGCTGTGGTGTGTCTGCTAAAGTGCATTCACCTCAGAGAGATTTCAGATTTCCCCTTCACCAGGGCACAATCAGGCAGGGATGGGCTGCAGCACCTGGACTTTGGTGGGGCTTTGTTTGAAGGTCGTGGACGACCACTCAGCCACGTGAATCCAGCTGTCTGGGAGCAGATGGCTTCCATCTGTAGCTCATGTGTGCTCATCCAGGGGTTAAAGACAACTCTTCTGAGAGCAAGGAGTGACATGTGCCCTTTTCCTCCCTAAATTCTTCTGCATTGCTCTGGTGGTTGTTGTTACCATTAACTGCAGTCAAGCCACGCTCAGGAGACTTTGCTGTAACAGAGACCATCCTCTTCTCTTTCCTTGGGGGGTAATAAAAAAACAACTCAGATTGATTTCAGGTAAATCTGAGAACACACCTTTCCCCCCAGAATGGACCAGGAGGTGAAGGGAAGCCCGTGCACCATCACTGGGATGGGTGAACTCAGCACTTCTTTAAAGCTGCAGAGGAAAATCACCAGACCAAGCTGTGGATACAGCTCTAATTTAGACAGAAGTTCAAATTTCTTCTCTCACAGTTTGGAGACAGATTTTGCTCCACTGCCACACTGAGACTCTGACCATAACCTTTGGGAAGTTCAGAGAGGGTCGTTAAGTGTGAATGACTTCTGGAAGACGGTTTGAACTTGTTTGGGTATCTTGTGTCATGGAATTTAGATAAAGACTGTTTGTTTCTGAGCTGTCAGGGCTCCTGGTTTCTGTCAGAGCCTGGGAACAGCATTGTCCAGGGGTTTTCCTTGCTTCCACATCCTCCTGCCCTCCCTCCACTGGTGGGGTGGTTGCAGCAAAGGCCAATGTTCATCCCAGGTGATGCTGAGCACGTTACTCCAGTTCACTGTACAGCCAGTCCTTGCCTGGATCCTGCTGGGAAATGTTCCTGCTTTGCCAGTACCCACAAGTTCCACAGGCTTTTTCAGCAGTCTTATCAGAAAGGCCAGCGAATAAACAACCTGCCTGAACTGGATTCTTTCTTTGCTCCGAGGAAGAGCTCTGTGGATGGGGGTTAAAGCCAAGGGATGCCCCAGGAGGAGTTGCCTGTAGTGCTGTGGTTCTGTGAATAACAAGGATCGTTTCCTTTCCAGGACTTTTGGTCTTTACACTTAATAAGCCATTTTTTACAAGGGCTGTAATGATGAGGAGAGCCAGAGATGCTGAGGAACAGGCAGGTCATTCCTTGCAAGCACCAGATGATATACAGCAAACTATTAGCAGGGCCATACACCTCTTTCAGAAACAGAGCAAGGTTTCTTATGTAGCTCATAGGTTTGATCTCCACCAGGCCAGCTTTTTTTATCATGTTTGGCAGTTCCAGTGAAGCAGAAGTATTGTCTGTCATAAATTCATGTTGGGCCTGTGCTGGCTGCAAGGCTAAAATGGCAAGATGCTCCTCCCATGACACTGGAAGCAGCTGAGAAGAGGGCCAGGAGCAGATTGCCAGGCAATCAAATAGCCCCGAGGTAACCTGTGCTGGGGGATTTGCTTTGGTCTCTTGCTGGTGCCTGTCTCCTTTTTCCTCTCACAGAGCCAGTACTTTCTGCCAGATGGCTGTTATTTTTTACAGGACTACAGAAATTATACCTGTCAAGGGCATGCCAGAGTAGTTAGCATTTATGGTGTTAAAGAGATTACCTTCTAAATGTTAACAGCAGACACAGACACGGGAACCTTCCTGCTCAGGATCAGTATTAGATCACGGTTTTGGGTGCTCTGAGATGCATAGACCTACAACACCAGCCCTCTGCTGTTCTGGACACTCCTCTGCACCCACCACACGGCTGCTGCTCACACAGCAGCACAACGGGGTCTTCACCATTCACATACAGCAAAGCTGGTCAAGCCCAGAGAGGTTTGATTTCACCTGATTCTCTGAGCTGTGTCTCACCTGAAGGTATCCAGCAGTTGCTGTGTGTTTCCTGGGCGTTCACGTTGCCATTAGTGCCATTTAGTAGGGGGACACACTAAATTTCCAGTCCCTGCAGCTGCCTGCCTGTGTTTTCAAAGGCCACAGGGTCTGATCAGCTGTCAGAGGCTTGTGAAGGGCAGCACTGTGTGGGTGGACATGGCCATGGGGTGGTGTAAGACATGTTTGATGCCCCCAGGGCTGCTGGCAAGTCACCCAGTCCTCCCAAGCAAGGACCTGCTCCGCTGGGATTGCACACACATCAAAGCTTTTCCTGGTTGTTTGAGGGCACCTGGTACAACAGGGCTCAACCAACACCTTCCAGCTGCAGCTGGAAGGAGGAAAACCCAAAATAGCTGCTGCTTGAAATGGCTCGGAGACATAAATTTACACCAGAACCATCAGCCTGCTCTGGATTCACTGGAAAACATCCCTAACTTTGCAAACCAGGAGCACCTTTCAGACATAAAGCTGGTATTCGCTCAAGAGCCCTCCCCACCTGGTCCCTCCTGGGCTCAGATCTGAATGCTGCTGGGTTGTGAAGTGCAGTTCTCATCCTGGCTGCAGGCAGGAGGTCCTCCTGTCCTGGCTGGTTGCTGGATGGTCCCACCACTCAGCAGCAGCACTTTGCTCAGTGTACTCTGCACAGACAAATGGAAGGCTGCCCATTTGTTGCCTTGTTGGGTTTTGGGTCATGGAAAAAAGTGAAGGCTAAGGGTGACTAATGAATTCTCACGGCCCCTTTCTGGGAGCACAGATCTAAAGGACACCCGTGTTTGGTCCCAAGGAGATCCCCCTTTTCCCATGGTCCCAGAAAAGCTGAATTAAAACTCTCATAATGAAATCCCTTGGCTCTTCCCCCTGGTCTGCAGCCAGGCCGGTCAGAGGGTGTTTCAGCTCAGGCTGCTCCTGCTGTGTGAAGGTTTGTTGTGCAGACACGGGGCAGGATTTGTGAGCGTTGACTCCGGGGAACAGCAGTGGTTAAAACCAGGGGCAGGCCTGGCCCTTCCTGTTTATGCTTTCCAAGGGCATCTGTCCTCCCCCAGCTACAGGAGAAGGTAAAACAGAAATGAAGAGGGGAGTATCCCACACACTGTCCTTGGGGGAAAGAAAGGAAAACTGAGTGAAGAGGAGAGTAGTTAAAATGTTCTGTTCTTCAGGACTCCTATTTCTGCCCTTGATGTATTAAACAAAGACAGAGGTGAGGGGAGGGGGGTAGCAAACCTTCTTGGGGGAAGAGGGGGGGGTAAAACCCAATTTGTTTGACACTAATTTGGTTAAAGAATAAGAAGATTCATTGCTGATTCTCACACGTGACTCTCTTCCCAAGCAGGGAGGAATCCCACGGCAAAGTCCTTGGCTGAGTGATGTCCTTGGCAGAGCAGGCCCTGCTCTCACTGGGCCAAATTCTGCTCCCAGTTACACCAGCACATGTTCAGCTGAGGTCACTGCCACGGGGTGAACCAGGGCATTGCTGCCAAAGAGCAGTTTGGCTTGGCAGGGTCTTGTTTCTTCATGGCTGTGCTACACTGGCGTGTCTCCCCCAAGTCATCCAGGTACCTGAAAGTCAAGACACACTTTGAGCAAGTATGCCTCAAATATGCCTCAAATATGCCTCAAATATGGCTCAGATATGGCTGGGATTCTGTGCCTGTGATAAGGATGTTGGGTTGGAAGACAAGTTGGTGCTCAGACAATCCAGCCACGGTTGTTCACCAAAGGCCAGGTCTGTGCACAGCTCTGCAGAGCAACTCCAGCCAGAGGGGTGAGTTCCTGATGTGAACAGTCACCTCAGCCGTGGCAGCCTGCCTGTGACATCTTGATCTATCAATGAAGGCAGGGTGTTGATCCTGCCAGCTGAGCACCCTCCCCAGGGAGCAGGGAAGGCTACAAGAGCTGGAATTCTCTACAGGGAAATGTAATTAGCTCAAGACACACAACTCTGCTACAATACATTAACTCATCCATAAAAAACGTCTCCACATCCAGGACCAGTGAAAGGAAACCAAACAAATATGTTTGCCCAGAGCCCCTCTGCCTGCTCGTCAGTTTGCCTGTGGATGTTGCAGAATCACCCTGTTGTGAAAGAGCTTCTCTCACCTGGCATGTCCCAGGAACTGTCTTTCCAGGAACACCGTGAGCTTTGCCAGCTTCCCAGGAACAAACAGAGACACCAGAAAGGTTGTGGGCTGGCAGCAAATGTGCCACTTGCAGAGTTACAGCAGGACTTGGTGCAGGAGTAGAACAAATTTCACAACAAAGCTGAACGGCCTTGGAAGTGTCCCCTGCTTTCCTGAAATCTGTAGATTAGTAAATTCCCTGGAAATGAGGGGAAATGGCAACACTTCCACTGGTTTGGCAAGTTCTGGATGGTTTGATATTTTAGCTGATACTCCCATTGTAATGCAGGCTTGGGGTCTGGCAGAAGCAGAATTCAGTTCTTATTTCTCCAAGCAGGACATTTTGGTCACCTTGGGAGCCCTTCCAGCTCAAGGTTTAAAGGGGGATTCTAAAGACAAAAGTCCATGTCCAGAAAAATTCAGAAAAGCTTCATATCCCAATCATTTTTGGCACTGAAAACAACATTCACAGTAGCTATGAGAGACCATCTGCAGCTTTTCTAGCAGGGATATTACTGCTCTTTCAACTGTAAGAGTTGGTTGAAGGTATCTCACATATTTTACATTACATCCCAGTTTTGAAATTACAGATTTTGATGGATTTTTTGATGGATTTTGATTTCTCCACTGCCTCTAAGACCGATCCTTATTTTTTTTTCCTTCCTATTTTAATATTTTAACCTTCAAAATATCGAATGGTTGAGCAGAAAAACAACTAGGGAGGAATTTCCAAAACTAATTTACCCTTCCTCCACCCTCCATTTTCCAAGGTCAATGCCTTCTGCACTGTTAAATCTGAGAGAGGCAGCACCTTTGCTCCTTTGAATATCAAACTGCCCCTTTGCAGAAGGTGCCTATAGAGATACACCATAACCACCACCTTAAAAGTACTGAATCAAGGGGAAAAAAGATCGTTTGAAGAGCAGAAGCATCGTCCTCACTTTGCTGTTGTGCAAGGCTGTGCAGATGGGAAAACTTGGAATGCTGCTGGAGAAGGGAAACGGTGCAGGATCTGTGCTCAGAAAGCTTTTACCTGAAAGACCTCGGTGTCCAGCTTTAATTCCTCTCAGGCTCTGCAAAACCTCAGCTAGGAAAGCAGAATCTCAGTTAGGAAAGAAGAATCTCAGCTAGAAAAGGAGAATCTCAGCTAGAAAAGGAGAATCTCAGTAAGGAAAGAAGAATCTCAGCTAGGAAAGCTCCTGCCCACTGAGGATTTCCCATCACAAAGCCCAGCCTGGACACTCCAGCCTGCTCCTGTTTGAAGTTAAGAGTGGCCCAACTCTACACAGCCCAAAGCAGCCAGCTCAGAGCGCTGCAGCTTCCAAAGGCAGATGTTTCTCCCTCTCTCTCTTTGTGCTTGTTTGCACTGTTTTATTCCCTAGATATCAGTCACAGGAAAAACACCTTTTGGAGGGGAGGCAGTGCCTTATCTACAGTGCTGCAAACAGCAAGTGGGTTCCTTTCCTGCTGTCCTTTTATGTGTCAGTAAAAGCAGTTGCTGCTCAGTTTGAAGGAGACTTTGATTGCATTTTTCCTGGTTTGCAGGCCTTGACCTGGAAATAAAAAGCATCCATCCCACGGGTATGGAACTCCAAAGGTTTGTGTGCTGTTTGCTGACTCTGTTTGGGACATCCAGTGGACAGAGGCAAGATCACCAGCCCAGGCTCTTCCCAAACATTCTCGGAGCTGTATCCCTCATAAGGACAAGCAGTGCCTGCCTCCAGTCTGCTCAATGTCACAGAGGCATGGAATCATGGAATAGTTTGGGTTCGAAGGGACCTTAAAGCTCATCTCATTCCCCCCCTGCCATGGGCAGGGACACCTTCCACCAGCCCAGGTTGCTCCAACCTGGCCTTGGACACTTCCAGGGCTGGGGCAGCCACAGCTTCTCTGGGCAACCTGTGCCAGGGCCTCCCCACCCTCACAGTGGGAAGAGTTTCTTCCCAATATCTAATCTGAATTTCCCCTCTTTCAGTCTGAAGCCATTCCCCGTTGTCCTATCACCACAGTTCCTGATGAAGAGTCCCTCTGACACTTCCCTGTTGGTCCCTTCAGATCCTGGAAGGTGCTGTGAGGTCTCCACACAACCTTCTCTTCTCCAAATTGTTCTCCTTATCATTCAGGGTGTCTCCAGTTAGGGGCATTTCACCTGAAAAACAGGGTATGGGGCAAGAGTTATAGTTCAAAGCAATAAATGCAATTAGAGGCCCAGAAATCCTCACCTGCAAGAATTATCAGCAGTTATTCATCCCGGACAAGAAAGAACAGAGTATTAAAATTAAGAGAGGCCTGAAGAGGTGTAGAAAGTCATTTCATACTCTCTGCCCATGGAGGGGAAAACCCCTGGCCTTAAATTTCATCAAAGAGCAAGGTTAGAGTGTCCTGACAAGCAGGAGGGGAGGTGAGCAGGGACCAGACTTGTGAGGAAGGCAACAAGTGTCCATCATGGGTGATCCCTCCCATCAGCAGCAGAGAACCCACCCCTGCCAGGTCTCAGCCTGGCTGTCCTGCACAGGGAGCTGCCACCAGGTCCCCTGGTCAGAGCAGATGAGTGCACAGAGAGCCTTTCACTGCTCCAAGGAGCATTTTCACTGAAGGGCGTCTGCTGCGTTGGGAGCAGGAGAGGTGCTACCATTCACTCCACTTGTCACTCTGCATCTGGTCAGCGGTGCCAGGAGTGAAATCCAGCAGTCCAGGGGAACAGGATTGATTTGTTAATGAATGACAAGCCCAAACCCTGCTGCAGAGGGGTGCTGGAAGTGGTTGTTAAGGGAAGAGCTGTTCCATTGACGGATGAGATAAATGCAGAGATAGATGGATACTGTTCAGAGGCAAATTTTAAAGTGGATCTCAGAGGGAGAAGGTCCCTCCTAAAGAATCACTGTGATATATTCGGGGTTGGATTTTCAAAGTCACCTAAAGGTAATTTCTTTGGGGATTTTAGTATAATATATTGGTTTGCTTGGGAAAAAAAACCAAGAAATCAATCCAATTTAAACAACTAAGAGAAGACAAACAGTCAGCTGTAATTTAAAAGCATCGAGGGCTGCATATCCATTTTGAAGAGGAGAGTGATTTTTCAGAGCTGAATGGAATAAAGCACCCGGCTTGTGTCGTACTTCAGGGGGGTGTCAGCACCTCATTCCCTCCAGTTAAAATGGAAACACCATGAATTCCGTGTCAAACCACTCCTCTGTGCAGAACAACATGTAGAAAGGTTTCCAGAGGATGTTTAGAGGATAACACAGGGCTATAATATGAGATACATGGCAATTTAACATACAACTGCCGTTGTATTATGCAGCCGTTATCGACAGCACGACCGACACAATGTCCAATTACCAGGGGGGAAATGACATCTCTTGCAGCTTAACAGCCCCACTGTTAAATATGGTCAGGCTGTGCCTGGGGAGAGTTATTAAAGTGGCAGAAATCAGCGTTAAAGCAATTGATTGGCATTTCCTTAAGATGCAATAATATTCCCATAAATCTTGAGATAAGAGGAACGAAGCCGAGACGTTGAAGGACTTTGGGCAGGTGTGCAGTGAGGGTGGCTCTCAATGAATAATAAATGGCTCTGGGTGACTTGTTGTTATGGCTCTGATACTGCACGATATTAACTTTTAAGGGATGCCTTCAGAGCTCAGAAACTTTATGGACTCCTGCGTTTTATGATCTTGTAACCTCACGTCCTTCCTCCTGGAGGTGGCAGGATTGTGTTCCACCTCGTGATTACCAGGGCGCTGCTGGCACCAGTCCCCTCTGAGCACCTTGCTCTCCAAATCAGCTTCCCTAATGAATGTTAGTTTTACTGGGCTGGAATTGAACCACTTTAGCCCATATTTCCTCAGCCATAAAAAGTTATCTAGGGTTTTACCGATCCTAAGTGATGCCTGCACATTAGCTGATTAATTCATCTTGCTGAGTAACATATTAATTTCTTTTAATTTCCTATCCCTACTTGAAAGGGAGCACTTCCCTGAAATCAGGGTGGTGGTGTAGGAAAGGATTTGGAGGTCTGGCTTTCAGAGTCAGCTTGGGGGGCTGGCTCTGAGTTGTGCAGCAAAATGCCACACACACACACAGAGTCTTGCCTTCCCAAGACAGCTGTGGACCATTTCTGCCAACTAAACAAGCATTCTGGTCCAAAACTGACCTGTGTTTTAAGCAAGTGGCCTAGCAGCTTGCCTTTTATTCTCAAAGATGTTTAAAGCTGTAAGCAAAGGAGGACTGAGGAATTTGGATACCTAAATCCAACACGGAATCCCAGCCCTCCTGTTCAGCCCCTCCTGCTGCCTCCACACAGCTCTTTTTGCAGCTGACTCCATTTCTTGCCATGTACAGAGGTCCTTTGGTCCCCTCTGAAGCCCAGCCCTGCTGTGAAGCTCAAAGCAAGTCTCTCCTCCAGCCAAGTCCTCTCAATTCAGTCCCTGAGGTCCCATAGCTGGACCTCCATTTTTACTTCCAAAGCTCACACAATCACAGAATGCTTTGGGTTGGAAGGGACACTAAACTCAACTCCTCCCACCCCCTGCCATGGGCAGGGACACCTTCCACCAGCCCAGGTTGCTCCAAGCCCCATCCAACGTGGTCTTGGACACTTCCAGGGCTGGGGCAGCCACAGCTTCTGTGGGCAACCTGTGCCAGGGCCTTCCCACCCTCCCAGGGAACAATTTCTTCCTAATATCCAGTCTAAACCTCCTCTTTTTCAGTTTGAAGCCATTCCCCCTTGTCCTGTCATTACAGGCTCTTGTAAAAAGTTCCTCTCGTGGAGGGACTCGAAGCCAACAGGCTGGATGGGTCCTACAGCTGTGTCCTGTGGATAGTCCTGGCATGCAGGGCAAGACAATCCAGCCACAGAACCCTGGAGCTGATGGTCAAACTGGATGGTTGCCTTTGCTTGGCAGAAACAATCAGACCTGTATCACATTTGTAATAAAGGGACAGCTACCATCCAGCTTGATTTATCTGTTCATTCATCACAAATCCCGGGCTCCACAGTGCCACTCAGGATTCAAGATATTTCAGAACTAGTTTTGCCCCAGAAGAGCCCCTTTCTGAGCTGTTGTAGGGCTGTGGTGCAGCCTCACCTCTCCCTGAACTTGCACTTAATAAAGAGGCTTTTTACCCCAGTCTCACACCCTGTACTTGGGACAGGGATGTGCAGCCATAGAATTATTCCGAAGCATCAGGGTAATCACGTGTAATTCTGGAAACAGGCCTGGAAAAAGCCATGGCACAGACTCTGAACTGGGAATCATCACCTCACTTAAGGCCTGGATGCCACCCACAGGACATTGCAGACCCTGTGAATTTGTGTGTTTTCCCTTAGCCCTGCCTTGGGGCCACCCCAAAGCCTTTGACATCAAGCAGGACCTGAGTGAAGCATAATCTTCACAGCAGATGTGCCCATAGATGTGCCCCAAAGCCACCATCCCCTCCTGCTTCCACTTGTCTCTGGTATGGTGTGACAGGTCTCTGTGGACCAGGCCTGGCCCTGGGGCAGGTTATCCACCTCCCCACCCCCCTCCTCCCAGGATGTTGCTCTCCCAGGATAGAGGTAATTATTCTCTGCAAGTGAAGGTCTGTCACAGACATTCTCATTTTCACAGGATTTTTGCATGAAATGTTCTGCCCTGGTGCTGTTCTGCCTCTTCCTCCCCAGCCAGCCTGTGCTGCTTCCCCAAACCTAATTTATACCCCTTCATCCTTCTCATTTGTCCCGAGCTGGAAGGGCTGACAGGGCTGACATCCCTTCCCTGAGCTTCTCAAGAACATCTTTTTTTTTTCCTCCTTTTCTTCTTCCTGAAGATTTCTCAGCAGTTCTCATCAGCTGTTTGTATTTAAACGTTGTCAAACTTGTTTAATTTAGCAAGAGCATTCCCCTCTCTGAGCAGGCTGGGGAGGGCAATGCCTCCTCTCATCTTCACTCTGATGCTTTTTAATTGTCCTCCACTTAAAAGCGCTGATTAAAATGGGATGAAGAAGGCAAAGAAACAAGAAAAAGTGTAGCTATTTTTCTAAGATACACAAATTCAGATTGTTCTTGATGCTCGGCTGGGCTTGATTGTGGGTTGGTGACATTCCTGCAAGGGTGGGTGAGACTCCTCTTTGTGTATCTCTGATATGGACTGAGGCTGCTGGAGTCACCCTGTGTAAAGCAACAGATTTGGGGGGTGTTTTTCTCAGTTTCCTAAGAAAAAGAAGTAGTTCAGGGCATGCTAAATGTGCCATTTTATTTAGGCCAAGTAGGTGCTTGGAGTGGGGTCTTGTTTAGAATCTGTTTAACTGAAGGAAGTTCAGAAATCAGATTCCTTTTTGAACTGAAAAATTGCATCATGTCACACTGAAGACACACCTGAAAATCACTGTATTGCTGGAGAGCACAGAAAACTTCTGCATGGATGAGGAAAAGGGCCTTCAGCCCATATATTCTCATGAAGTTCCTTCAACATGCACTTTGAAAACAATCCAGTTGTGCAGAATTTGCTTCTTTATGAGAAGGTTGCAAAAAAAACCCCTTATAAATGCCATTTAAGCCTGGTGGAAATGTTCTGCTCCCGTGGCAGCTGAGGCAGGACAGGGCTGGGCACTCAGATCCCAGAGCTGGGGCACAGCACTGACCACATTTTCACACTGTTCCTCCAGAGCAGCCTTGGGGGTCCCATCTCTGCTTCACTCCAGAACTGCTGGCCTAGTTACTGTGAAATTTAGGGAGAAACTCTTTTTTCCATTATTTCCCCTCCCACTTTCCCCCATCACAATTTGCTTTTCTGACATGAAAGAGCTTCCCCCCCAAAACAGAGTGAATCTGATAACTGGATGCTGTGGGCATTCAGGGAGAGGTGAAAAACTGCCCTGGTGCAAACCCAAAAAAATCAAAAGTTTGTTCCAAATGCTTTTTCTAATTGCATTTTCCTCTCTCCAGACAGTTTTGCTGGTGGATGGGGGGGAGATGTGTGTGCTTTACAATATAAAGGAACATCTTCCCTACTGAGAGTGTGAATTACACACACACACCACCCTGGGCTGGGAGGGGGAACACAAATCAAACCCAAACACTATTTTTTTTTCTGGATCGAGCTGTCTGGGCTGTCAGTTAAAGAAATTAGCCCATCTATCACACACCTCTAATTTCCCATCACTTCCCCTGAAACGTGTGGGCTTTTAAAGAAACTTCTTAATTTTCCCCCTCATTACTGTGTTTCTTTTTTACTTCCTCCAGTTCTCAAGTAGGAAAATCCCAGAGGGTTTCGGTGTCTCAAACAACAACTTCGGAGCTCTTCTGCTTCTTGCAGGAACTCGCACAGAAGTACCAGGGAACAGACAGAGGGGCGTGAGCTCGTTTTTTGGGGAAGGGGAAGGATCGGGGGGGGGGGGGGGGGTTGTCCAGCCTGGTGTGGGTGTTAGGGGCGTTTGGGAATGTGTTCCAGGGTGTTTGGACGTGTTTGCTGTGTTTGGGGGGTTTGATGGTCTCAGCTCTGTGCCCGCGTGTGTTTGTATCTCCTGCTGGTGTGTTTGTGCCGGGCTGAAGGTTTGGTGCTGTCCCCGTCCTCCTGTGTGTCCCCCCGCACGCCCTCAGTTCCCTCCTTTGTTTGATGCCGTGGCTCCCCCGCAAATCCTCCGAAGTGTTTTGTAAGTCCGTGAGAATGGCCGAGCAGAAAGGGGAGCTGGAGCAGCTGGGGATGCCTCGGGGACGGCGCTTCCCGGCCCCGGAGTTCGCTGAGCTATCGCCTTGCACTTAATTGTTGCAGTGTTTAGCAAATTGCATTAATTAAAGTGGCACATCTGGCCTCTTTATCAGGGCCCGTGCAGTGCTGGTTTGGATCCTGCAGTGACAGGCTCTGACGGTATCAGCACCCCCCGGGTAAACACTCCTTGCACTCCTCTTTATCCTGGAGAACAGGGGCAGTGGAAGCGCAGAAGGCTCGTTGAGGAGCCCCCAGTAAGCCCCGGAAAGGAAAAACCAGTCATTAGTGAAGTTCAATGCCCAGGGCTCTGTTGATAGCAGCAATCACCCTGCTCGGAAAGGCTGGGCTTTCCCTCTTCCCAATTAAACCAGCTGCTGTCAGTTTGAGCCCCAAAAGTAACTGGCTCAAGTGATCAGCTAAACCCCAAGCTCACCTGAGGCCTCACCCTCCTCTGCCCTGTGAGCCCCTCACAGCCTGTCCTGGCTGTACAGAGATCACAAGCAAGTACTGCACCTAATTTCACCTGTCTAACTCTCCCAGCCTCCTGGAGCCAAGGAAGGGAGCTGAACCTCTTCAATAAACGATGAATGCACCACACAATAGGTATATTTTTCAGCTCCAAAACTACCCACAGTTTCCTGGGAGGGAAAAAAGGCAAACTTTCAGCACAGGAGCTGTTCCCTGCACTCCCAAATCACGGTGCATTCCCTGTTTCATCCCAGGTATTTCTAAGAATGCATCACCTTTGTAGCACAGGTGAAGGATACTTTGCCCCTGCATGAGGAGCTATTCTTAAAATAATGGGCTATGAATGGAGACAAATTACCTAATGGAGCCAATTATCTTAGCAAGTAATAACGTTCAGGTAGTTTTCCTATAACCAGGACCTTTATCTGCTTTTTATTTCAGCAATATTTATATCCCAGTGCATTGGGCATGGCATTAAAGATCTCATCAGTCAAGCCTGGCAAAGGAGTGAGAGGCAGGGGACGAGAGAGAAATGGAAGAACAGGACTCAGCTCAACCTACAATGTCAAAACTGATTTGTGTTTGTGTGTTAGGCCAATAAAAAATTGAAGGAGTGGACAAACTCACATAATCCAAACGTGTCTGGGTGACAATTAGATTAACATTTTTAACTTCCTAGTCAGAGTTGAGTGTATTTAGGGGCCTTTCAGGAGACAGCTACTGAAAGGCTGCAATTTGTGTGCTAATAGAGTCAGCCCCTCTCTGAGCTCTGCAGCACAGCCCATGCTCCTGAGCCCCCTCCATCCCCCTGCTCCACAATAATAGGGCAGAACTGACCCCAAGTGCTATTTGTGATGGCCTGGAAATTGTAGATAATGACACAGGAGGATTGCTCCACCCATCTCAGCTCACACTGCCATGGCAGTTCTTCCTTTGGGGTGGCTGCCTGGCTGCTCCATGGGGTCTTTTTTGGAGCTGCCAACAGCTGGTTTGGGCTCTGTTTTGTCCAACAGTTGGGAGTCAAAGCACTGAACCACAGGCTGTTGGAAAGGGCGTTTGTTTAGGAGTGCACCATCTTAACAGTGATGCTTGGCACCTCACATCGGAAGCTGTCCTTAAAATAACTGTAAATTGGGCTGCAAGTGGAGCCAAAGCACCTCCTGCAGCTAGTCTGAGCTGCAAACAAAGCTGAGTCACAGCTTGCTTGCTGAGATCCTCCAGATGTGGATGACATGTCAGCGTGGACCTGGTCCCTCCAGGGAGCCCTTGGTTTGAGCCCAGCTGGACCTGAACGTTTGCTGACACCTCAGCATCCTGCCAGACCTCCGTGGTGTCAGCTGAGAGGTCCCGAAGTGCTGGGCACAGTGAAGGTTGTTTCCTCACTAATTTAACTCTAAATTAAGCTAAAGCATTGCCTTTCCAAGAGCTTGGTCCTGGGTCAAAGCAGACTCAGACACCGTGCTCAGCACAGGGTGGCCAGAGAGGCTGTGATGATCAGGGACAGCCCCCAGGGAATGGCTGGAGCTGTGTCAGGGCAGGCTCAGGTTGGATCTCAGGCAAAGGTTCTTCCCC
>JAWWES010000042.1:11183124-11195184 GCA_035583135.1 Lophotriccus pileatus
CCTTTGCCTGAGATCCAACCTGAGCCTGCCCTGACACAGCTCCAGCCATTCCCTGGGGGCTGTCCCTGGTCCCCCCAACAGCAAGAGGACGAGGATGAGCACCCACAGGGTGACAGGAGGCTGCCAGCCTGCGTGTCACAGGGAATGAGCACTTCCAGCAGGCTGCAGAACCTGCCAGTGACGCCTCCTTGGGGAGCTGGTGCCAGGGGGCCCGGCTGAGGCTCACCCACTCCATTACTGGGGAAGAAGTTGGAGCCCAGCGAGCCCAGGGCATGTTCCTGGGAAGGGGAGTGAGCTCCAAAACCTTCACACCCCAGTTCTTGGACACCCCTCGCTGCTGAAACAGGAAACATCCCATCAGCATTTCAGTCTTTATTTCTCTTTAACCTCCCACCCCTGCGCTGGAGGGGCAATTAAGCCCTGTTCCCGTGGGAGCAGGGGAGAGGGGAAGGAGAGGGGCACTGGAAGCAGAAAAGCTTCCCCCCCCGTGTCATTAGTATAAATTGTGTTTGTGCAAGTTCTATTTTATGGCAGGCGTGTCAATTAGTGTGTGAAATTTAATAACCCAATTGAGCTTCCCTCGCTCAAAGCCAAATTGAAATCTGTTGCCTGTTTGGGAGAGGGAAGGGGCTGTCACGGGTGGGAGGCTGAGCTGGGGGTCAGGTCAGGGTGTTTTTCATGTCTATCAAAACAAAGGGAGTGGTTTTGTCATCCTTGGCCAGGAGATAAACCCCAGCTTTGCTTGGACAGGGCAGCCAAGCTGATTTTTTTAACTTATTTTTATTTTAAGTAACGACTTTATTGTGAGAGAAATCTTGGGAGGGAGAAGGGGAATATTATTTATTTTATCACATGTGGTTATGCTTCTAGTGGGGGGTAGATTTTACCACTGATGGGAGCAGATGCTGAGCAATCCCAGCTCCCAACACCTGGAGTCTTGTCACAAGGAGAAGGAGGAGGAAGAGGAGGAGAAGGAGAAGGCAACACACCTCACCAGCACCCTGTCCCATGGCCAGGCAAGGGGTGTGATGGGTGTCTGTCCAAATGCCCCCAGAGCTGAAACTCAGACAGTTCAGAGTAGTAGGACCAGTGTGGAGAGCACAAAGTGATCAGACTCTGCCTGAGGAGCTGTAAAAAGAGGAGCTATAAAAACTCCTAAACAGGGAGCTCCAAGTATGTGTGTCCCTGGGTCATTTCACTTGCTTCAGGGTTTAGGGTGGTTGGTGGGATTTATTGGCTGGTCCTACCCTGCATGTGCTGTTTGTCTCCACCACTGGGATATAAATATATTCAGTGAAACCATGGACATCAGTGCTTTCACCTGAAAGCAAAGCTCCAGGAGCTGGGGACTGGTGGCCAAGAGCAAAATTATGGGACTTGTGAAAGCTCATCTCACACTTTTATCCTCAGTCCTATAGTGATATTTTGTGGGGTTTTTTGAAAAATCCCCTGTCCCAGAAGGCCAGCATCGATCCCTTCTCACTGTCAGGGGATTCTCAGGAATCACAGCTTTGTTTTGTGCAGCTCACTGCTCTCCCCCCTTCCCACACCTCCACGTCGCTCCTGCCCAACAGCAACCTGTGGATGGATGCACTTCTCCTCTCCACGTCCCAGGGAACAACGTCTGGCTGTGGAATGCTCCCTCTCCAATCCCATGCCTGTGTTTCCAAGGTCTCTTCCCCCCTCGCTGGCAGATACTCCCCATCCAGGCTGCACTTCCAGCCTCTCCCGGGCTGCTGGTCTCAAAGCTCTCCAAAGAGACTCATTATCCAGGAGACAGATTCCAGGACTGCTGGGCTTTCCTGGAGGGAGGCAACACAGAGGATCATTCTGTGGGAGCATCTTCTCACCAAGCCCTGCTGCAACAAGCAGTGAGCTGGGAGCAGCAGAGGAAGGTTTCTGAAGTTGCTTTCAGGGACACTCCATGTGGGGTGAAATGTTTGGGAATCGGGTCGTGCCATTCCCTGAAATACACGGGCAACGTTATTTAATGAAATAAAGATGTAATTAGCTTCAGCTTTTGAATGCTTTGGGAAACAGCATCACTCTGGTTTGAAGGGAATTCTTAACTAAGATTGAGTTACCACGCTGAGCAACCCACTGCAGAGATACAATCTGAGGAGGGAACCTGACCCTGCCAGGATTTCCTCTGTAGTGTGTTTGCATTGGATCAGCATCTAATCTGGAGCACACATCTACACTGCCCTGTGTCCCAGACCCCAAAAAAAGCAAGCTGAGTAGCTTCACTGAATGCTAAAAGAGAAGAAATTTGCTCCAGGAAGGAAATTTTAAGGATATAATCTGCAGGGCCCAGAGTGTGTTTTCAGAAATGTTAAGAGGTCTCTCAAGTCTTCCAGAAACCTTAAGAAGAAAGATAAAATGCTGCATTGCAAAGGGAAAAGAGATTAAACATAAGATTTGGGCTGTCAGTGACCCCAAACATTTTTCAGTGAACAGCAAAAGACCGTGAAGGAATTCAGGCTCAGCCACCAGCGCTGCCCGAGGTATCCCGGGACAGCAAATCCACTCGGGATCTTTGGACTACCCAGCTACTTACCCCATTCCTTATCTTTTCACCACCAAGGCTCGATTTCCAGAGGAAGGGGATTAAATATTCTAACAGGATACTGTGGAGCCTGGTGAGAATTTAGTGGGAGATGCAGAAGAGATGCCCACAGCCCGAGGTCATGTCCCCGGCTGGGAGCTGCAGGCATGGCTATAAACCATGAAAATGGGCTCTAAGACACCCAAAATCAGCAAAAATGTTATGCTGCACAGCAATTAGAGCCAATAACTCATTGCACTGTCCATTTCCCAAATCTTCTACCCTTCCAGCAAATAAAGCATGTAATTAAACAGTTGAATTGAACATGAATTTGAAACATAAAGACAATTTGTGTTTTGTAGAGACAGGGAGGGAAGAGCTTTAAGCTCTTCACTGGATAACCTTAGATTTAAACCTATTCCAAGATATTCAGAGGTAGACTCTGTTACCTGGTCATCCAAAGAGGACCTGGAGGATTTACAGCCCTGCCAGCTGGACAGGACTCACCTCCATTTAGGAGTCAAAATTTGCCTCTCAAAGAGCCTTCGGGCTCCTGACTGTAGAAATACAATCTGGCACTGTGAGGACAGGGCAGTCTACTGTGAGGAGAAATATGTTGGCAAAAAATAGTGCTTTCCAAAGAAATGTTTGGTTCTTTTTTAAGAGAGAAGGTAAAAGGAAAAATTTTCAGGGACAAAAAAAAGAAAAAAAAATTAAAAAAAAAAGATCTTCCGTTTGTAATATTTGAAAATAATTCCCAGGGGTCAAGGAAAATGACAGGAAAAATGAGGAGAATGGAGAGAAGTGGGGAAGGCAGCATGAGACTCTGAGGGAGTCCAAGGCAGGGAGAGGTCAGTGCTCAGCCTGGTGAGAGACTGCAACTACCTGTTGGAAAACGAGGAATTTTTAGGGTGTTTCACTGAGAGCTCCCCAGCCTGGGGAAGCACTGAACATCCTCCAAGCTCCTGTCCCAAGGCAGAACCGCTCCTGTCACACCAGCAAAGCACAGACTGCCCAGAAACACCATCTCCTTCTCCCCTACCCTGCTCCATCCCACTTAATGTCCCTGTTCTCAGGTTGCCTGATGTGCTGTTTAGGACAGGAATTACCTGCCTTGGCACTGGCACTGGGATTTCGTGGCATTGTTAACGACAAGATCGATAGAGCTGAAGCTGCAATAAGAGCTCTCCCCATCCATCCTCCTCCCGCCCCTCCCTTCCCCAGCCACGCTTTTAATACTCCATCTCTCCTCAAGGGTATTTACTCAGCCCTGGAAGGAGATTCTCCCACTGCCAGGGATGGCTCATTCCATCCCCTGGCAGATTTGTCCCGAGCCTTGAAACCTGAGTGATAAGGCTCAGGAGTGGGATAACCCACGGATTCCCTCTAATCACAGCACCTGCCATGGCCTTGCTGAGCTCCCCCCCTGCAATGAGGTGCTCAGGCTGGCAGACAAGACTGATTCACATCAGTAAAGTGATATCTATCACCCCCACAGCACACCTGTTATTGCCTCAAACCACTCCGACCTGCCCCGTTAAAAACCCCTTGTGAAAGGAAAAAAAAAGGGACTTCGGACGTATTTCATGGCAAATTAACTTTTAACATGTTCTCTCCTTCCTTGTGTTAAGATCACACTCGCAGCTGACACTTCCAATAATGTCTGTGCTCCTCACCAGCTGCCAGGGCAGTGCTGGGGAAGGACTGGCAGCTCCCCCTCAGTGCTGGAAGGGATTTAGGATAATCTGAAGAGGTGAATTGCCCTCTCCTTTTGCTCATCTGCCTTGCTTGACTCTGGAGGAAGCCCAGGCAAGGTGACATTAATTCATGGGATGAACCCTAACCCAAGGACAAAATTTTGCTCCGAAGAAGGCAAGGGAACCCAAACTCAAACTGAATTTCTCTTGACTGGTGATCACGGAATCCCAGAATGGTTTGGGTTGGGAAGGACCTTAAACCAATCTCATCCCACCCCCTGCCGTGGGCAGGGACACCTTCCACCAGCCCAGGTTGCTCCAAGCCCCGTCCAACCTGGCCTTGGACACTTGCAGGGATGGGGCAGCCACAGCTTCTCTGGGCAACCTGTGCCAGGGCCTCCCCACCCTCACAGTGGGTTGATACTGAAATCCTTTGGCTTTGCTCCTTCTGGATCCCCAGTGCAAGTCAATGAAGGGGAAAATGAATCCTTAATGACTCAAGGAACTTCAGATCAGGCCTGGGAACACCTGGGAGCACCCAGCCCTGCCCAGTGCAGCCCCCCTGGCAGAGGTGAGGGACTCCCTGCAGCAAGTTCTCATTAAATTTGGGTTAATTGCTGTCCTGGAAATGTGGTCCTGCAGATGTTTGGTCACGTTGAAAGGACAGGGAGTGTTGGTTTAAAGCACAGGGAGAGTTTCAGTGGCTCACAGACCTCAGCACTGAGCCTCGACCAGGACTCCTCTGAAGGCAGACAAGGCTCCACTTTGGCACAGCCTTCCAGTTATTTTTCCCTGGAGGAAACATCTCACAAGTGCAGGGCAATGGGAAATGGAATCTTTATCATCCAGGGCCATGCATATTTTTATGAATTTTTTTTCCAGTCCTGATCTTTTCTATTTATCAATTTCTTCTGGACCTGTACCTTAACAAAACCTGTGGTATCAAAGTGCAGCCAAGCCATTGCAGAAAAATACCTTCACTACAGAACACAAACCTCCCATTAGAGAGGTTGTGTGTGTGCACTGATTGATCCCCAAATTGGCATTTCAATTCATTTCCCACTGGAGGACTCATTCATTATGGAGAAATAAGACCATTAAATGCATGATAAAGCACATGCATCAATAGATGAGGCTGGTGGTTACTTTACTGTACCTATCTAAACAATAGCTGCTAAATAAATCTATTTGTGATCACACAGGACCTTTTAAGATGAATAAGGAAGCAGCAATTATTAAACAGAGATAAGGAAAAAAGGATTGCTTGCCAGCCCAGTGCACACACACACATTTTGCTGTGAGCTGGGACTGCAGGGGGAGGTCAGATGCTCAGATTGTGAACAAACTGCCCCCAGAGCTGCTCAGAGCCCCCAGGGCCTCTCCCAGCTGCAGGTATGTGTGTGCTGCTGTGCTCACATGGGAGCAAAGGCACCAGAGGAGACCAGGCAAGGTGTTTTATCAAGAAAAGGAGTATCCACACTCTCTTTTCCCTCTAACTGATTTTCACCCAGCCACCCTCTGGGGAGAAGCAGGATGATCATGGATGATAATGTTACACCTTCCTTTAACACACGTATTTATAATCTTTTCCCCATCTCCAATGGATGAAGAAAAAGCAACAAAACACCTGAGCATGTCCCTGGCAGAAGAGGGATCCTTAAATCATGGGCTCTCTCACTTGGTCAGCGATGCTCTGGCCTCTCCTCACCTTCTGCAGCCACTTTTCCCTCACTGAGATGTTTTGCAGGATCTCCCTCCCAGCCTTTGCCCCCCCAGTCCTGCTGCTCCCTGGTGTTGTTACTTCACCTTCTCACTTTGGGAAGGTGCTGGATGACACTTCCACTGGCCTTGACTCACCATCTGGTGCCTTGATGCACAGTTATCTGCCTTGCCAGGTTTTACCCTTCGTCCTCACTCACCCAAAGACACAACAACTGCAACAAAACCAGAGGCTGTGGCTGTGGCTGTGCCCTGGGGGGAAGAGAAGAGGGTGGAGAACGAACAGTGCCCTCTGCCCCTGCTGGTAAAGGTTCCCTGCTTTCCCATTAGGTTGGGGGAGCTGAGGTTTGGCACCAAGGAAACTTATCCCACAGCTGATATAAAGCTTCTGCTCCCATTCATTCTTTTGATTGTTCTTCAAAAGTTCAAGGAAATTAAACAACCCCAGATTCTGGAGAGGAAGGGTTTCCTGAGGTCTTCCTGAGAGTTACAGAGATCTCAGATGAAACCTCTACCACTGGAAAAGCTAAAAGTTTATTTTCCACGTTTGATCACACTTCCTTTTCCTGATCAGATCCAACTTTTACCTTGCTGGACAGTCCAGGCGTTAGTGCTCATCACTGGGTGGCACTGGAGAATTTGGGAAAACCATCCTCCCTGAGTGCTCAGCTGTGTCTGCTCCAACAGGGACACGGGGCAGGCAGCAGAGGCAGACAGGCAAGGCAAGGAAAAAGGAGGAGGAAGAAATGAACATTTCCAAAATCAAGAGATGCAAGTTCATAAAGTCTCTGAAATGGAATATCAGAAGCACCCATGGCCAAAATTGGTTTTCTTTGAACCAAATCAAGCAAGTCTGGTCCTTTCTGTGCCCGATTCTGAGGACACTGGACAGTCCCACAACTGCTGGAATAACCCCACCAAAAAAGTATGGTCAGAATTTATTTTTTTTTCTTTTAAATAAAACAAGGTGTTCAACAAAACCCAAACAACAAACCCCCAAGCGAAACAAGCAGCTCAGTCTCCCTTTGGCCACCTTCTTAGACCTCCAAGAAATCAACGTCAAGCTAAACAGGTGAGACATAACTCAGCAGCTTTTCCTGAGCTCTCACTGAATTATAAGCCATGTTCCAAATCCCACATGTTCCCCCCGGCAGACAGTGATTGAGGGGGGCAGCGGGGCACAGGGAGCTCAGGGTTGGTGGGCAGGGTGGGCTATGGACCCTCCAGGGACTGCTCCAGGCTCAAAGAGCGTCTCAGAGCTGCGGGTTGGTGCTGCTGCTGCTGCCCGAGGACAAAGTGCAGAGCCACCGCTGACTGCAGTGCAACAGAGGGGGGAACTCGTGACACACGACCGGCCACGCGGGTCCCCATCCTGAGATAAATCAGTTATCTGCTTTTTCTCACTCTGCAGGCAGAGGCAGCTCCTGGAGCAGCTGCCTGCAGGGAAATTTACTGGACAATTAAAAGTGCTGACTTTCAAGCAGCGCTCTCGAGGCGGAGTCGAAAATTATTGGGTGTGAAATGCAAATAGATTTAACAGTTTTACTGCTATTTATGTGACGTTCACCCATTCCCAGCTATTTGCCTCCATTTTTTTTTTTTTTTTTGCTCTGATTTTAAACTTTTACAGGTTTTAACCGTCTCAAACACAGGCAGTAAAAATTGAAGCATGTTCCAGGGCTGAACAGACCCAGATCAGTGGTGTGTGCTCTGAGGGACGGTGGGGGAGAGTCAATTCTCTCCCAACCCCTAACAAAATATTAATTTAGAATTAAGCTGGTAATTACCTTCAGCTCTGGGTCTGCCCCACAATCCTCTGAGGCGGATCTCACTCAATAAGCTTTTGGCCAGAACCCAACAAACCTCCTACTTCAAGAATCACAAATTGACCAAAACAGTTGCTCTCCAACTCTAAGAAAACCTTCCCTGAGGAGGGATGTGGGGAACCCCCAGCGTGGCAGTGGGTCAGGCTCCAGAGGAATCCTGTTCCCATGGGTGTTCCCATGGAGAACCCTTTTTCCCTGGTGCTCCCCTGGGGTTCAGTGTGATCTATCAGAACTAGGATGGAGTTTTTATGAGGTTTAATTCCCTGCTGCTACATTACATTAATGACCAAAACAGTCCATGGCTTAATTAAAGATTAACTGTTAAGATCAGCAAAGCAAGATAGTCTCAGGTTGGCCAGGCAGGGCCCTGGAGGAGACGTAAAGGGATGAAAAACAGTGGGAGAAGCAAAGTGAAGCAACCCCTCCAGAGCCTCCAGCACTGAGAATGAGGAGTTTCATGACTTTTGGCTCATGTGACTTCTTAATCAAGGGCAAGTATCTGTTATTCCTGTCTAACTCCTCCCAGATCTCACTTCAAAAAAAGGTGCCACTGAAAAGATTGTTACAGAGAGGGATTTTTGTGCTATTTGTAATGGGCCTCTTGTACCCTTCTGGTATCTGCTGCTGCAAGATTTACCACTGCTGGGGAGAGATATTTGCTCCTCAGATACTTTAGGCTGTTGTGTGAGGTCCATTGTACCAAAACAAGTCTATCTCAACCTCATTTGGAGCCAAACCTACACATTTGTTGTTTATTTTACTATTTCTGTGCTTGTGACCTTCATTATCTTTCAAGCAGGAGAGCAACAACCTCCCTTACCAGACCCCTCCATCCCCCTGTTTTCTGTGAAATGGTATTTGCTGCTGCTAGAGATTCCCCCACTGAATTCCCATGTCATGTTTGTGGTGCAGTAGCTGTTGTTGTCCTGCCCAGGCAGGCACATCCATCCCTCCCTCCATGCACTGGTCCATCTGTCGTGTCAGCACCGTGGCCTCGGTTCTGCAGGGTTAGCTCTGAGGAACAGATTCACCTGCGGCAGAGTCTGCACAGATCTCAGCCCTGGGCCTCCCTCTCTGTGGAGAACTGTGCTCACTTTGCTGGGTTTCTTTCCCATCTTTCTTTGAAAGCAGCTGTGCTGAGAGAGGTTTGGCCAAAAAGTGCTGAATGAAAACCGTAACTGTGGTTTATCTTGATTTAGGCTCGCAAGGGGCTCCCTTACCCCATCCCTCCTCTGCCCTCGATGTCCCCCAGCTATGCTGAGGACACAAAATACTTTAAAGGTGTCACAACACTGAACCAAAAGAAAGGTGCAAGAAGCACACCATATCTGTCTCTCTTCACAGTTGTGTTGAGGTGTTTGTGACCCCACAGGGTCCCACACGCTGCTGGGCATCAACACCACGGCCTGGGGCTGGGGCTGAGCAGAGAACCGAGGGACTGGCACCACCCTCAGTAGTTCTCTCTCCTCTTCTTCCAGCTCCCCCCTGAGTGATCTGAACCACAACTCTCTGTTTGCAGCTCCAGTTGTAGAATCTATTCAGCTTTTCCTCCATTTCTCCCACAGAAATTAAAGCTGATGTGGAGAAAGCAGAGCAGTGCCTTGAATGTGAATGGCTCTCCCTCCACCCTCCCATTACAGAGCTCATGCTCCTGTAACTCACCCATCAAGAACCCCCCCCAAAAACCCTTCCCTGCAACCCAATAAATAATAATAATAACCATCCTACCAAGTCATATTTCTACAAGCTGGCACTGATTTATTCTTTTGGCTCCTGCAGCTGAACTAACTGAAAATATTCAATGGGGTAATGAAAAAATCTCACTCTTAATTCTGAACTGAAGTTTGCCAACCTGGAAGATCTTTAATAATGATTTTCTGTTGAACATACACTTGCTGGGTCTCCACTTGGCAGTTACATTTTGATTAAATCTCTATCTGTATATTATATATGCAAATGTAATTATAATCACTTGTGGGGGTGAACAGAACAAATTTGGGGACTCACTAAATAGCTTTAACTTGGAAGAAATTGTTCTCCTGATAAAAATACACAGGACACTTCAGTGAAAACTGTGCCAAGGGAGTTTTGCTCCTGGTGCAGGGCAGAGCAGGGGTGCTCACAAACACTTTTATCATCGTTTTATCTGGGATTTCCCAGCTGGAAATGTCTGTGCTTGCCCCGTGCAGCTTCCAGGCAATGAGTCTGAGTCCTCCAAGCAGCAGCACAACCACAACTCCACCTCTGTATGGATGGGGGTGCTTCCAGCCCTGGGGAACAGCACAGGGAGGACATGGAGCTGCTGGAGAGAGTCCAGAGGAGGCACCAAGATGAGCAGAGGGATGGAGCAGCTCTACTGGGAGGAGAGGGGAGAGAATTGGGATTGTTCAGCCTGGAGAAGGCTCTGAGGTGACCTGATTATAGCCTCCCAGGACCTGAAGGAGCGTCAGGAAAGATGGAGAGAGACTATTTACAAGGACCTGGAGTAACAGGACAAGGGGGAATGACTTCACGCTGACAGAGAGTGGGTTTAGATGGGATATTGGGAAAAAATCCTTCCCTTGATGGTGGGGAGGCCCTGCCACAGGCTGCCCAGAGAAGCTGTGGCTGCCCCATCCCTGGAAGTGTCCAAGGCCAGGTTGAACAGGGCTTGGATCAACCTGTTCTACTGGAAGGTGTCCCTTGCCATGGCAGGAGGTTGGAGTGAGGTGAATTTTAAGGTCCCTTCCAATCCAAGCCATTCTGTGGTTCCATCTGTGGCTGTTTTGCTCAGGGTCTGTCCACCTCAAAGCTGCTGCTCTGAAGGTCTGACCTTCCCAGACAGAGAGAAGATGTCCAGGAATACCTGGCTGGAGGCAGTGACCTCTCCATCAAGAAATAAGGATGAAATTAATTGTTTCCTGCATGCTCTGGAATACCTGGACGTTCTGGTATCTCCCCCCACATGTCAGGAGCTGTTGGGTGCCGTTCCCAAAACTCAGGACTCCCTCAGGCTGGTGAAGAGCTCCCAGGGCAGGGGTGGGCACAGCTCTGTGCAGCCCCACAGCCAAGTGCCTTCATCCATGCTCCACAGGTGAGACCCTGGGCATCTGTCATCCAGTGCTGGGCAGGACACGATGGACACTTCAGGGGTGGGCCCAGCTGAGCTGGGATTTGGTGGAAGTTGTGTCAACAGGGACTAATGGAGCAGGCAGGGTGAGAGCAGTGCTCGTTTCCAAGTGCACTCTCAGCTGCTGCCTGTGCAGGGACAAGGGGGGCTGTTTGCTGCGATGTGATAACCCCAAATCTACTGTGGGACATCCCAAACTATGGGCTGCAGTTCCCAAAGCCCTCAGTAAGTGGGGGGTGAGGGAGGTGGTGGAAATTACAGGTTGGTCAGCATACATAAATGCCAAGCATATGTATATAAATACATCCATATCTGTATATTATTATTCTGCTGTGAAACAGTGGTCTTTAATTCCTTTCCTGTGCTCCTGAGCTTCCCATTGTAGCAAGTAACATATCCCATATTGGCTTCTTGGGGGAAAGAAAATAAAGGTCTTTATCCTTTCCTGTTTTGCTTTTCCCAGGAAGAACCACTTGAAAATATAAAATCATGTTTGGATTGCATGAGATTTTCTATTAACCAGAACAAATTAATACAAACTTCAGGTCATGGTCCAAAGAGGGTAGAAAGTAAAAGAAAGGGAAGCCAGAGCAGAGCTAAAGTGTTGCCTGGGGCATGGGATTTTATTGCTGCTGAAATGTCCGAAGTCTGAGCCTGGGGTGGGGACAGACACAATTGACAATGGGCTGGTGGACTCAGAGGGGATTTCTCGATGGATTTCATGGTGAATGGGAGATGTGGCTGGACCAGCAGACAGGAAGTGTTTTAACCAAGAAAACACAAGTAGAGTTTTGGGGAAGAAATTAAGGGCACAGGGTGAGGAAAGCAAGGAAATGACGCATAAAGTTGTGTTGGATTTTTTCCTGGATCAGCAGAGGAAGAAGTTCAGGGGCCACCTGCTCTCCCACCTGAGGTATGGGCTGTGCTTCAGCAGAGAAAGCCACAGAAAATCAGATACCTCTGACCTGCTTGTTTAGTAAGTTAAGATCAAAAAATACAGAATGGTTTGGGTTGGAAGGGACCTTAAAGATCACCCAGTTCCACCCCCTTCCACCAGCCCAGGTTGTTCCAAGCCCCACCCAACACAGCCTTGGACACTTCCAGGGATGGGGCAGCCACAGCTTCTCTGGGCACCCTGTGCCAGGGCCTCCCCACCCTCACAGG
>JAWWES010000042.1:11195284-11212784 GCA_035583135.1 Lophotriccus pileatus
TGGACACTTCCAGGGATGGGGCAGCCACAGCTTCTCTGGGCACCCTGTGCCAGGGCCTCCCCACCCTCACAGGGAAGATCAAGTGAGATCAAGCTCAAGCAAGATCTGCACAAGGTTCTCTAGAGGAAAGGACTCAAATGTGGTCAGCACTGAGTCAAGTTTCTTATCAAATGTGGCCATTGGACCAAACAAAGTCTGGCCCCACATCTGGAATGGAACAGCTGGTACCAGAAAGGAGTGGGAGAGGGAGCAGGAGGGGTAAAGCCTCTTCCATGAGGTCCTTTCATTTCAACAGATCTCATTTGCAAAGATTTTGTTTCAAATGTCGCGTTGATTCATTTCACTTTGACTTTTATATTAAAGCACTAATTGTATTATATATAAATGTTGACATTCTATTAATATATTAATGCATTAATACTGTGGGATAATGTAACAGTCAGTGCAGAATGAATGGGAATGGCAGTGCAGATGTGTGAGCCCTGTGGAAACTGAAACTTCTCATGGCCCCAGATATTTTCAGCATTTCTTTCCTCCTCCTGTTCCCTCTGTTCCTCCCAAACTGGATCAGCCCAAACTGTCTCAGGGAGAGCTGCAAGGAATAAGATGCTTATAGTTTGGACAGGTTCCCACATGTCCTGCCATGTCATGGTTTGTGACAGAACTTTGCTGCAGTAAAGTCCCCACTAACACTCATCTTTTATGAGCATCTAGAGCTGGTTTGAAAGAGGGTCCCTTCCATCACATGGAAAATGTGGTCACATTTTCCCTAAACCTTTAAACAGAATTAAAAAGTAAAAAAATCTTAAGGCTTCTTGGTTTTTTTTGAAAACAAAACCTTTTTTTTTTTCCTTCCAGTTGAATCCTTAAAATCTGTTGCCAAAACCCCAAAGCTTTTGGATATTTTGTCCAAAAAAAAACCCAAAACAAAATATCCAAAAAACAACCACTGGGTTTTGAGTTATTTTTTTTTGCAAGAAAGCAATATTTTGAGGCGAGCAGATGCTTTCTGTTGGAAAATGTCATCTTGCCAAAAGCACAGTCTTCCTTCTTAAAGGACATCCATCCGTACCAGAAAGCATTCCATCAGCTCTGGGAGCATCCCTTATCCTCTTCCAGGGAAAGGGATACGGGGACTGTTTTAAGCAAGATGAGCTTTCCAAGAATAGTTAGTGAGGAACCAGGAATTTCTGCTCATATCAGGGCTTGGTCCACAGGATTATGAAAGGAGCCAGTCTTATATTCCAAAGCAAGGATCCACCTATAGCATGGCATGCTGTTAATAAAGTGACTCCACACTTGAGTGCAGTTCCTCTGTTGTGTAAATATATATTTCCTCGGCGGGACATTGCGGTTCCTTTGAGAAGCTGGAAGACATCAGAGCATCACGTTCCGAGCTTGGCATTGAGCAAGAAGCCACCAGAATGAAATCAAAGTGCTTCTCTCTGGCAGGCAGAGCAAGTGTAATGAAAATTCCAGCCTTGATCCTCTGCCAGGGGTAGGCAGCAAATTGAGTGCATGCCTACCACTCCCAAAGCCAGTCCCTCGGCCCTGCCCGGGATGCCAAGGAGCAGAAGTACAAAAGATGAAAACAGGCTGCCAGACACAGCAAACCAGAGTGCTGCCTTCATTAAGAGGAGTTTATTACTCTCTTCCAGCTCCACCCATGAGCAAATCCATCCTGCTCCATCATGTTGGGACTAATGAAGGGAGGTTGTGATGCCTTCTTCGATTTTAGGCAGCAGTTGGAGATGTCTCCTCCAGCCAGCAGGACCTGCCCTGATCACCCCCACCAAAATATGCACATTCTTTCCTTCTGCAAGGTATAAGATCTCTACCATTCAAAGGCAAAATCCAGTGGGGCTGGATGGAGAACCTCTCCTGCCCTGGTCACCTGAGCCTGGCCCGAGCCAGCTGATGGGACAGGGGCAAAGGCAAAATCCTTAGTTAGCTGGAAAAATCCTACTGTGCCCTCATACTCCCTGTGCCTCCAGAGCAGCTCCTCTGAGACCACAGAGTTGCTCCAAACGAACAGAAACGAGGTTAAAAAGCAAGCTTTCCCTGATGTAGCTGCACTTAAAAGCTTGGGAATATTGCTGCTGGATTCCGGGGGGGGTGGCAAGGAGAGGGTTTTGAAAAGGCTCAGCCCTATATTCTTAAAGACCGTGGTGAGAACAAGGTTATATCAACACTGAGGGCTTTTGAAGGTGCCATCCAGCCCTGAACAAGAAAGTGAGGCTTTGAAAATGCTGAACAAAAAAAAAAGTCTTTGAGATTTTTATTTGAAAGTTGGGAGAGCAGCGTATCCCGATTAGTGAACACCCCCTTCAGAAAACACCAGCAGCTGTCTTGATCTATACATTTATTACAAGAAATGTGGCCATTTAATAATTAATGCCTATAAGTGCCTCGCTATGAAAATGCAAAATGAAATATTAAATAGAGTCGGTACCAAATGGAAGGGCTTGGGAAAGGGAACGGACGAGAGCCATGTCATTCACTATTCCCAGGGAACAGCCCCAAGGATCTGGAGCAGAATGAATCCAGGTGGAGGAGTGTGAAGTGCCTGGGAGCAGAAGAGAAGATGGGTCACCGATATCATTGTCAGCAGCACTGACCTCTCACGAAGTGGGACATGCAGGGCACAAATCCCTCCCAGCAGCGACTGCTTGGCTCCCCGGGCCAGAGCCAGCCCAAATTTCAGCGAGGCACACACAGGGCACCTCCTGGGCCACCAATTGGTGAGGTCTGGGGCTGAATATGAGTAATGAAGAGTGCAGCTCTTGGAGATAACAGCACAGGCTGAGATGTGGGTTCAACCTCCCTCCCATCCCTTCAGAAGCTCCTGATCCAATTCTGATGGAGAGAATGCTTTGGAGAGACCTGGGAGTAATCAGCCCTAGGTCACAGCAAGCCATTTCTGTTATCAGTGCTGGCAAGAGCCAGGGGTATTAATTGTGTCAGGACTAAGACAACCTGGGTAGGATGTTGATACAGATGTCAGGAGTATTTAGTGTAATAAACAGTTTGGAAGCAAAGTTAAACCTCACACTCCAAATTAATGGCTATTAGAAACCAAGCTGAAATTACTGTGGGTTACAGATAACCACCTTTCTGCTTTCTCCAGGAATTTTACATCCTTGTCTGGCAGAAGCAGCAGTTTTGGGAAGACTAATTTTTTCAGGTTTTCCTGGACATTCCTCCTCGAGGTTTTTTGGGGGGGATTTACCTGTGTTTCTGGTTTTGATGTGCAGATGTGCAGGGTTTCCAGCCAGGCTGGTGACTGGCAAGGCATGTGCAAACCCAACAAACACTGTGTTTGTGGTAGAGCCAACACTTCTGGTAAGTGCTGGCCTCACCACAAGTTCACATCAGCTTCCAGAAAGGCTGGACACGAGCCCCAGAGCTCACATCCATCTGGGAAACCCTCAGCAAATGAGCAGCAGTGCTGGGGACTGGCAGTCAGATGTAAAACACGGGGTTTGCCAGCTTTGTTCCCAGGCCTAAACTCCTCTCTGTGCTCTCACAAAGTGCTGCTTCATGGTGGAGAAGTTCAGCATGATGGGCCTGTCCCACCACGAGGACTTTGGTTTCCAGCTGTACGTCGGGAGAATCCATGGAGGGACTATTCCTGCTGTTCTCTGCCCCTAGAACTGGCTCCATCAGCAAATAACCACAGCTTAAAGGTGCTGTGAGTGGAGGGAGAGGAGCAAACAACAGAGAAACAGAGCATGAGGAGAAGCTTGAGAAACAGGAGGATTTTGGCTGTCATGTGGGACACACTGCAGCTGTTCCCAGTAGGCAGCAGGAGGTGATCAAAACATGGGATTTTCAGGGAAAAGTGAAGGCATTGGATGGACCATGAGCAGAAAGAATCAGCTCTGGGTCCAGGGCAGATGTCCCTCACTTGGGTTTTATAATCCCCTTCCACCCACCAAAAAGTGTTTTCTTGAAAGTTAGAAGAGACTCTGGAATCCCATTTTGTTACGTGGGGCCACATTTTCAGCTGGTTGAAGTCTCCATGAGTCCAACCCAGCAAACTTACAACCAGCTCAGATCTGTCCTGCTGTGAAAGGGATAGAACCCCAGAAAACCCACTTCATGTGTTCCCTCCAGCTCCTCACAAGGAGGAAAGCAGGAATGCTCTGAGTCATCCATCCCCAGCCAACTGTATATTTCTTATTTTCCATATTTCCAACTCCAGGATTAAGCCAGTGACTCCAGTACTGCGACATCCACACGGTGAAATGTATGGAGCCGTTTTCCCATCGACTGCTTGGCTTGCCAAGCAGGGCACTCGGATCCCACTGCCATATGGAATGGATCTCTGCCTGCATGAGATTCAACGTGACAATTACAAATGGAGGGAGATTTTCCCCTTGCCCCCATGAGCAGCAAAGCCCTCTGGAAGCGTTTAGTGGGGCTGAGAGGACTTCACTGTGTTAGCAGAGCTTGGGGTGTTTATCAGCCCTTCCAGCTGGGGCTGAACCAGGAGCTGGTGTGTGGAAGGTGATGTGAGGGACCCGTGTGGAGGCTCTTGCCCAAGTCTTCCTGTCCCAAGCAGTGCCAATGGCCCAGAGTAGCTCCTAGGACTCTGCTTGGGGATCTCCCTCCAGACACGTCCTGGCAGAAAATGTTATACGGAAAGATCCAAAATTTGAGAAATAATTTGGCTGAGGTTTCCCTGGACGCCTACCAGGGAGGAGGTGAATCCTGATCCTTTTAAAGCCACAGCAGAGCTCCGGGTCAGAGCTATCTCATAAACAGTTCCCAAAAGCCAGTGGAAGGTACAAGCCTTTGCTGCCTGTTCCCTTTGCAGATACAGAAGATGTTCTCCAAACAGCACCATGAAGGTTCAGCTGCAAAGAGCACAAAGGAATGCCTCTTTTCCCAGAGTTACTTCACACCCTGCTTGTTTCATGCCCATCTTCCAGAAGATGACTCCTGGAGAAAAGGGGAGGCTGCTCCTCAGGACAGGCTGTGCCACCAAGGCTGAGCTTGGCAGCTCTTTCCCAGCCATGGACAGGACAGAGGAATTAACCTGAGCCCCTCTGCACTTGCTGAACCAGAGCTGACCTTCTCTTTTGCAACCTCCTGAGATGACCTTGATCTTCCCTGTGTTCCCACTGCTCCCAAGGTTGGGTTACACCCCTGGTTCTGGACTCTGGTTTAAATCTCCCATGAATAACAGTGTCAGGTCTCCACACAGCTATCTCAGGAATGTGGCCAGGCTGATCTCCATGCTTACTCAAGGTGACATTGATACATTCTCCCTCTCACTGCCCAGATTACATGTGGAGAATGTGCTTCATAACATCCCTGTTCATCCATCACCACCCAGCTCCCATCCCCGACCTCCACCTCCCTGCTCTGGGGTTTAGGTTTAGGGCTTTCTCATCAGCAGATCATGCAGCCAGAGGTACTTAGGGTTTGGGAAGAGGCTGAGAATTACAGACACATCCAAGATCAGGTTTTGCACTGAGGCTCTGTCTCTGCACTCCATTTTACCCTCACACACCAGTGCAGAAACCAGGCATAGCTCCAGGGAAGGAAAAAGATGGGAGGACCATCCCCAGAGGCAGAGCCCAGCAACCATCCAAAGGGGAATATTTGCATCTTAAGTGATTTGCAAGGAATTGCTTTCATATCCAAAGCCCTCAGATGGGATTTCAAGCTGCTCATGGTCTGGACCCACAGCACCAGGTGAGTGTCTGTGCTCAGGGCAACGCTGAAAAGAGACATCTCTGCTTAACCACCGAGAGGATCTATTTATATTCCGTGGCTGAAAGGTGTTCAGGCAAAGGGCTAAGGTTTGTGAAACACTTCCAGCTCTTTGTTTTTGCCAGGCTTCTGGGGAGAGCTTAAATAAAGGATCCTGCTTTGGAAAAACTAAAAACAGCAAGGGGAAAAAAAAAATAGACATCTGGAGTGCTGAACGAGGCCCTCTCCTCAGGCTGACCTAGTTACAGTGTTTGGGGAGAGCTCCGCAATCCTGTTCAACAGGAGGAACGAGCAGCTGAGGGCTGAATTCAGCCTTGGAGTAAATAAACAGCTCTCATCGTGCCAGCCCTGCACTTTTTCACCAGGTCTCCATCTGCTCGTGGCCACCAAGAGCTGCAAAGCTCCCACCCAGCACGGGAATGGCAGCTTGGAGCAAGTGCTCCTGCCCTTGGTGCCCCAGGAGACCTCAGCATGCCCAGGGATGTGCCCGTGGCTCAGGGGGCAGCTGCCCCAGCCCAGCCCTGGGGCTCCTTCTGAGGTTCCTGTGCACCAACAGCAGGGAGGACAAACACAGGCAGGGCCTCTCCCAAGGGAACCACCTGCAGGTCTCCTTCCATGCTCCGTGTGTGGCCCCAGAGACAGGAGTCCAGTGACAGTGACAGGTCACCCCACTGTGTTCCTGTGACAGAAGTGACTTTTCACATGGGCAGACAGTGATGGGCAAGGGGGATGGTTCTAAACTAAAAGAAGAGATATTTGGGTTGAACGTTGGGAAGAAATTGTTCCCTGTGAGGCTGGGGAGGCCCTGGCACAGGCTGCCCAGAGAAGCTGTGGCTGCCCCATCCCTGAAGTGTCCAAGGCCAGGTTGGACGGGGCTTGGAGCAACCTGGGCTGGTGGAAGGTGTCCCTGCCCATGGCAGGGGGTAGAAGGAGATGAGCTTTAAGGTTCCTTCCGACCCAAACTGTTCTGGGATTCTATGAAGTGAACTGAAACTCTACTTCACTACCTGTATTGTCCCAAAGGCTGACAAAGGCAGCACCTTTCAGACCTTCAAGTGAAGTAATTGCTGGAATGTCAGCAGGTTTCCTGCAGATCAAACCTATTTTTTGAGTCTAAAAAATAAGAACTAAAAGTGGTGCCCACGGGGTTTTCTTTGCAGGTTGAAGTCCATGCTGCTGCCCTGGATGGGCTGAGACAAAGGGCAGGTTTGATTAAGCATTGCCAAACAGAACTGCTGGGATTTTTTTGTACTCAGCTTTATCTCCTTCGACCTGCTGCTAACAACCTCTTGCCAAAACTGACTTCAATTTAAAATCATGTTATTTGCAGTAAAAGATGTTATTTATTAATAATTATTATTAAAAGATGCTGTTGATGTTATTTACGGTAAAAGCCTGAATGTTTCCCCAGATCTGCCCTTTGTTTACTTAAGAAAGGCTTCTGAAAGGCCACGTTTTGTAAAGCAAGTTGCTCGAGGTATTTTGGCACAGCTGTGAACAGGAGGGCAACACAGAAGCAAGATAAACAAAAGTGGTGTTTTGGAAACATGTGGGTTTAAATCAGTGTTTTGGCCGTCGTGCTGATTCTCAGATGAGCTGTGCAGTTCTTGCCCAACCCAGAACAATTATCTCTGATAAAACAGGGTCAGAGGGATGAGGTTCTGAACTGAAAAAAAAATAAAGTCAAAGAGAAAGAATTCGGGGTGACGCTGCTGGACCTACAGGGAGGAGTCAAAGAGGAGAAAGCCTGTTTGTCACAGACAAAACAAGCCCCAACATCCCTATCAGCGCGGCCTTGGAGAGATGCCTTGGACTGCAAACGCCACCTCCCAGGTCAGTGTCCTTCAATTCATGACCAGGACAATTTGTCCCGTCAATTCTGCTGCAAGGGACGTGCCCTCTGGACTGACAAGACAACCGGTGTTTGCTGTAACAGCCTCCCCTCCCCCATAAGAGCTGCCCTTGGGACAGCCCCACAAGCAGCCAGACCTCCTGGCAATCCCCAGCAGCCCCCCAAAAAGCAGTTTATTTCCTCTTAGATCTTCAGACAGTTCACAATATGCCGGCAGTCTCCAGCACGTTGTGCCAGACCAAACCCTTATTTCTATTAACATCTTCACACTCTCCTTCCCCCAAAACCTGCTCAGTTTTTCTTCGTTACAAGCACAGAAGAGCCTGACCTGATAAAAGTAAAGGCTGAGGAGGGAAGGCAGGAATTCTCTTCAGCTCTGAACACTGAAATATCTCGTGCTCCTTCAGGGATCTTGGAGCTCTCCAAGCCATGCCAAGATCTGGTGCTGTTCGGGCCTCGCCCTGCAGCGGCTCCCCAGAATATTTCAATTTTCAGCAAAGAAAGAAAGAAAGAAACACCCCCAAAGCCCAGTTCCTCACTGCCCCAAACCAAAACTGGATTCTTTCCCTTTTAACAAAACCTCCTTGCAGTCGATGAAAAATGCAAGTTTGGGAGGAAAATGTGTGTCCTGCTGATAAGAAGATTTGTTTGTTTGTTCTGTATTAAAACAAACCAACAAGGCAGGATTGAAACTTTCCAGCCTTCTCTGCATTTTCCTTTGCTGCTCAACTTCAGATTTCAGCTCAGATCCCTCAGTTTGAAAAGCTGTTTGCTAAAGGTAGCCTAGGGTTGTGCCCAAGGTCCTCTCCCACATTATCCCTGTTGCTTGTACCCTATGTCTATTCAGAGTCTATAGCTAAATATGTCAATTTATTTCTAAAAAAGCAGTAAAAATTGGTGTCTAACTAGACCATTAGAGCTGCTGCTGGGCTTGGCTTTGGTCTGCACTCATGGGGTCTGAGGAATGAATGGGTGCCCTCATCCAACACAAGCCCAAGAACAGGGAGACAGGAACTAGACAGAGGAGTGGCAGATGTCAGACACCCCCAGACTTTCTGCTGCCTCTGAGTGTGGTGTCCACCACCCAAACACACCTGGAGGCATCAAAGCAGCCTTCCAGTATCTGAAGGGACCTACAGGGAAGATGGAGAAGGGCTCTTCATCAGGAACTGCAGTGACAGGACAAGGGGAATGGCTTCAAACTGAAAGAGAGCAGGGTTAGATGGGATATTGGGAAGAAATCCTTCCCTGGGAGTGGGGGCAGGCCCTGGCACAGGCTGCCCAGAGAAGCTGTGGCTCATCCCTGGAAGTGTCCAAGGCCAGGTTGGAGCAACCTGGGCTGGTGGAAGGTGTCCCTGCCCATGGCAGGGGTGGAATGAGATGATCTTTAAGATCCCTTCCAACCCAAACCATTCCATGACCCTCTGATTCCCTGAACCCAGGGGCTGAGAGCAAACCCCACCCATGAGGCAGCTGTGCCAGGGGTAGAGCCAGGCTCTTCTCTCAGGGTCACTGAGGAAGGAGGGTCCTTTTTGTGCTGGGGATGAACAGGCAGCTTGTCCTTGCTCAGCACAGGCCGTGTCACGAGTGTGAGCAGAGGTGGCACAGCGAGCCCCGAGCCCGAGGAGCACACCCTGTGCCGCCCAAGCCGCGGGGACTGGGGCATCGGGGCACACAGAGCCTGTAAAAGAAGAGCCAGGCTCGTTTCAGGCCAAGAAGGAACTTGCATAAAGATCCTTTCTCCGTGCCCACTGGGATGCTGAAAGCTTGGAGCAACGCCCCCAAAGCAAAGGGCAGCACTGAGATTGGGGCGTTCTGGGTGGCAGAGCAGCCGCTGGGAGGAGGTGAATCAGCACGGATCAAAGGCACAGGGTAAGCCCTGAAGGATGCAAAAGCCAGCTGCTCTTCCTTCCCAGCAGCCCCAATAGGTTGTATCAGGAGTCAGCAGGGAATTTTCTGCTGGAATTCTTTCTTTTCCTGATAGAAAATAACATTTCTACAAAGCAAAACTATGTCATGAGAAACACTTTTTTTTTTTTTTTTCTCTTCTAAACAAATTGAATTTTTCATTCAAAATGAAACTTTTCCTTTTGGAGGACTTTAAGCCAAAAAGAATATTTCATTCTGTTGGAGTTACCTGAAATGTTCTATTTTTAAAATGGGGCTCTAAAAATATCCAGCTCCTTTTCCCTCTTGCTTAATGGAAAGTTCCTTCTCCCACAGCCCCTACTTTGAACCTTTGAAAAACTACTTCTGCCACTGAATCCCATTCCCACCAGCCCTAGTCCCAGGGACTTGGGGAGCCATTTCACCCCACCAGACCCCCAGCACAGGAGATTTTTAAACAAACATCTCCAAAACTCAGCACAACAAAGCAGAAAACACAACCCACACTTGCAGTATCCCCCACCCCCAGCAGCAATAATTCCAGCTCTATCTAACATTGCTTGAGAAAGCCTTTTGGCCCCATTAATAATCCAAACAGATACTGGAAGCCTAATTAGCAGGCTAATTGGAGAGCACAGTTAGGCATGTGCTCAGGCAGGACTGTTTTGTCAGTGGAATGAGCAAAGAAGAAATGTTTGCACCAAAGGCCTTGTTTTAACTCTGATTTATAGGCAAGGTCTTAGCCTCACATACAGAGCCTTGGCCTAAAGCAGTGTTTGACCACCACAAGAAGCAGCCAGGCTGAGGAACATCAAACCCCTTGCCTTCACCAACCAGCATTTTTCTACATGGAGACATTAATTTCACATCCCACACTCCATTTAAACCGACTTTCCAAAGAGTTTCCAGTTTGTCTGACATCAAGAGGGGGGAGGTTAATTTTCTAAGAGTTTCCAGAAGTCTCAGTTATGTCATGGATGTGTCACACAAATGTAGAGCGCAGGAAATAGCTGGATTTCAACACCTAAAATTAAAAATTTTCCAGGGTAGCATTCCCCTCAGCAGCCTGAAGGAAAACATCCTCTTGTTTCACTCCTGGAGGTTGGCATTAGGTAAGAAATCCTACTGGAGACATGAGGTCCTCACAGTGTGGATCTCCTGCAGGGCTCTCTTTGCCGCTCTAAACTCATGCCCACACAGCCCATAATAGTAAATAACGCTGATAGTTGTTATTATAATCTTTATTATTATATATACACACCCCCCATAACACCAATAATAATAGCAAGTAAACAATCCCAATTAAACATCAGCTTCTCTGCCTGGGAGGCAGAAATGATGACTATTCTATAAATGCATTTGTGGCTTTACCAATCCCCCAGTCTGCTCAGAAATCAGAATTTCTGTTTCCCTGCTTGTTTTTCGGTCAGTTCAGCCCCAAACTGCACCCACTCAGGTGAGCTGCACAGGAGTCCTGCCCAGCTGCTCTCACAGCAGCCAAGCCCAGGCACATCCTTGGGGACGTATTTCAGGTCAGGGGGTGGCTCACGGGCAGTAAACATGAATTACTCTTGAACTGAAATGTTTCCATTCCATTTGAGCCATGAAACGTTTCACTAAACCCCCCAGTGAAAGGCTCTGGCCTGGTTTTCCTGATGGGAATTTGGTTTTAATCAAGGTTCTGATTTTGTGGGCAGCACAGGGTCGGGAGGGGGTGGTTCCTACTGAAAGCTCTTCAGCAGTAAATCCCTGGCAAGGTTTGCTGCTGTTATATCAAGGCCACATTTGACTGGTTTAAAAGATACCACAGCCTTGGGAACACCACATGGCATTCCCAGCCCCACATGTGCTCCAGCACTCTGCAAAGGCTGACAAGAGCCTGGGAGCCTGGTGTGAAAAATCCATGGGTTTATTAAATTTAAGTGCCTGCCAGACCATGTTCTCTCCTGTCAGGGATGGGTCTGACTGCCTGTGGACACACTCAGGGCTTAAAGGATGCGAGACAGAAGTACCACAACACATCTTCATTGCTCAGTGGAGCATATGCCAGAAAACATATATATTTTACAAGAAGGGCATGTTTTTTTGCACAAAAAGAGTCTCTGTGTCGCAGGCAGTCGAGGTGGCTGAAGGTTCACAGCTAGTTTGGCTTTGGGGCTGGGCACTGTCAGGCTTCACTGAGAGGCAGAAACACCTCTGTGTTCTGCCAGCACTGCTCACCTGAATTCCACGGTGTGGACCCCAGGTTGTGCCAGTGCCCAATTCCAGGGAAGATTCCTGCTGATTCCTCTCATTTGCCAACACAGCAAAGGTGGCCATGCAGGGAGCAGTCGAACTGCTCTGTTCCCAGCCCCTGGGCTGTTCTGTGGGGGACATTCTCCAGCGTTTTCCAAATAAGTCCCTTTTTTTTTCCTTCTCAGAAGTCATTCCACGCTGCCTTAGGAGACATGGGGTAAGTTTTCTTTTGCCCAGCAGGAGCCCTCTCCAGCACATCCCAGCTTTGCAGGAAAGCCTTGCTTTTGTCCCAGCTCTGGGGGGTGACATTCCTCTGGTGGGCTCAGTCCCTCCTCTCACAAAACCTGTTGGTGCCTCAGTGCCTGGTGGTGCTGCAGATTCTGTGTCTGCTCTGCCTGGCGTGAACTGGGCAGGGAACCAGGAGGAGAGGCAGATGCTTTGGTTTACAAGAGAAGCAAAAAGCAAACCCAGTGCCTGAACGAGGGATTTGGCTTTGCCCTGGAGCGTTCCCAGTCCATGTGGGGAGGACCACCCTGGGCTTCTGGGCCAGAGGATCAAAACAGATCATCTCCTATGAAGACAGGCTGGGAGAGCTGGGGGTGTTTAGCCTGAAAAAGAAAAGGCTCCAAGGAGACCTTAGAGCCACTTCCAGTGCCTAAAGGGGCTCCAGGAGAGCTGGAGAGGGACTTTGGATGAGGGCCTGCAGCGACAGGACAAGGGTGAATGGCTTTAATCTGAAGAAGAGTAGATTTACGTTATATTGGGAAGAAATCCTTCCCTGTGAGGGTGGGGAGGACCTGGCACAGGCTGCCCAGAGAAGCTGTGGCTGCCCCAGCCCTGGGATGGCCCTTTGAACCCAAACCATTCTATGATTCTATGATGTAGGAACCTTCTCCATGCTCAGTTCCCCATAAAGGCCCCAGTTCTCTATATGGCCCAAGAGGGAGAACTGTGCCAGGGCACAAACACATTTCTCATCCACCTCTCAGCCTTTTGAAGTAATCAACCCCCACATAGTCCTTCATTTCCCCCCAAGATATTCATCATTTGGACCTGGGGGAGATGAGGTGAACCAGGAGACAGCAATTTTACAGCAGCTGGAGGTTCCTGGAGCTGCCAGAGGAGGCTCACATGGCTGCCTGGGCAGCAAAACCCCACAGGAGCAAATCCCTCAAAAAGCTTGGACTCATGGCCTTGTGCTCGAGTGGGATTTCTGCCATGGTTTTACACCAGCTCTAATTTACTCTGAGCTGGAGGTTGCATTGGGCCACCAAGTTGCCACCAAGTGGGGGTTGCCAGTTCCCAGCAGATAACAGGGATTTGGAGAGGCAAAGAGCTTTTTGGAAATGCTGAAGCTGTTGGGGTCTCAGCTGTTTTCCTTGTGCAGGCACTTCTGGAGGTGCCCCTCAATGTTTAATTAGTGTGTGAGCTACATGCCAGTGCTCAGTAAGCAGGAACCCTTCCTCTGGTGTCTCCTGGGATCCCCAGGTAAAGCCTCAGCCAGCACAAAGTCACTGGGAGGTATTAATCATTCTAGTTTCAGATTTCCAACCAGCACTTAGTCACTGGCAGCAGAGACCAGCCTTTACCTGGAAGATAAACCCCAAAATCTGACTTAAATCAGGGATGGGGAAATGCAGGCACCCATGTACTCTGCCTGCGGTTACAAATGACCCCCAAATTGGTTTTGTCCTGGGTGGAAAAGCTGAAGAACAGCAAATCAACACAATTACATGTTGTCTGTGTTTAAGATTGCAACATTCAAAATGTCAACTCCAACCACATGAAGAGAAAGGAAACCAAGAGCATCAGGGCAGAGTGCGGGGCCTTTGGGCTCTGCACACTTCCAGCACCACATCTTCAGGATGAATTCACAGAACAGGCACCACTTTGGGTCAGTTCTGCCCCAAATCTCCCCAGTTTAACAGCCCCAGTGTCCAGCAGGACTCCTGATGCTCCAACCGGACCGTGAGGAGCCCTGAGGCCACGGACACCAAACGCCATCACCTCGGGCACACTCCCAGCACCCAGGCTGCAGTTACAAACAGCTGATTTGCAATGGAAAAGGCAGAAATGAAGCCAGCAGAACTGCTGCCTCCTCTCCCACCAGCAAATCCCGCTGCTGGTGGACGGCAGGGTGCAGCCCTGCCCTCCCTCCCGGATTCCGGGGGGGAACCCCCCCACCATTATTGCCAGGAATAAGATGCCTGTCAACATATAAACCAATTAGGTGCAGCTTCTGTGTTCGTAATAAGGCTGGGCAAAATGCTTTCTATGAGCAAGTGCTTTCAAGTGAAAAATAGCTTCTGAAAGAATCTGACAGTTTGCACACGAGGTTTCGGTTTGCTCAGGGTTTGGTGTTGTGTGGTTTTTTTTTCAAATGCAAGTAATGAAAATTCTGACATTGTTTCGAACCAAGAAACTGTGTCTCAGTTTTCAACAATCCTTCTCTCTCACACACTTCACTCTTTTAGCTTTTTTCCCCTTCTCTCTCTCTCTTTTTTAATCACAGTCGAAAGATGGAAAAAAGGGAAGGAAAAAAAATTCATGTTTGAAAGAAACACATTGGAAACAATAATTTCCTTCATTTTAGTCACATGAACTGCTTTCAAACTAATGTTTCTGTGTGTTTCCATGTATTACCAAGCCAGATCCACATTTTGGGATGGGAAGCATTCATCATTCCAGTTTCAGTTTTCAAATTGCCAGTTGACCACTGGCAGCACAGACCTTAAAGACAAACCCTGAATTTTGGCTTAAATCAGGGATGGGGAAATGTAGTTACCCTTGAACTCTGCCTGTGGCTACAGACACCCCAAAACTCCTTTTATCCCAGGTAAAACAGCTGATGAACAACGAATTGTCACAATTACATGTGCAATGTACCTAAATTAGTCCCCTATATCATATAATTTCTCAGAGGACTGGAATAACTCCTGTTCGGTCTGAATGGTTTGTTTTTGGAGTTCAAGCATGGAGTGAGGCTGTGTGATTTATATCAACAAAAAGCCGAAGATGCTCCCCAAAATAAGGACTCATCTCTCCTCTCCAGGTACGGAAGATCCTGGAGAGCGACCCGAGCCTCGTTCCAGCCGTGCAGCTGCAGAGGCTGATTGTTATTTGTCACTGAAAACACGAGAATTACAGATACGGAGCCATTGCCATCTCCCTCTAGCGGTTCCCGGGTGCCCGCAGCACCCGCGCTGCGAACAGCGGGGCGGGATCGCCTTGGGAAGCGGGAGCCGCGGGGGAAGCAGAGTTCGCACCAGGCTGCGTGTCCAGAGCCCTGTTTGCGGCGCTCGGAGGTGAAATGCAGCGTCTCAGCTGGGCTGGAGAGGCGGCGAGAGTCTCCTCCGCCGCGGGATGCTGCAGGTGGCCCTAAACCAGCACGCAGCATCTCGGGATAACTCCGAAGCGTAAATCACTGCGAGCATCTGAGCCATCTGTGCTGCTACAGACGAGTCAGCAGCGTTGCTGGGCTTGTAACCACAGCATCAGCAGTGCCCTGGGCTTTTCCAGCCTGCCTGGATACACATTTGTGCAGTGCAGGAGTAGCTGGAAAAGGAGACGGGGATGGGGTGGAAAATCGACCTGTGCTTTTTACCCAAGGATCAGCAGAGAGCGATTCTGTCATCAAGGCACAATCACACCCCTGGCACCTGCAGGCACCTTTTGGTAGATTCATGGGTTGCAGGGATACATTTCCTATGGAAAGCTGGTTTGGTTTAGAGATGGATCAGTTCAGGGAGGGAACTGGCAGGAATGCCTTGGGCCAGGATCCCGCCTCACGCGTTCCCTGCGGAGCGATTCCGGCACCCGGCGGGCTCTGTGTGTTCACTCCCAGGCCCACCTGTCACAGCTGAAGGGGTTTTGTTCCACCTTCCAGAATGAAAAACTGAGGGGGTGTAGGGGGGGGTGATGGAGGGAGATATGAAACCTACACAAAGGTTTAAAGGAAAGGAGAACCCTCCCGTCCCAAGAAATGGCAAAGCTCCCCACATGTGCAAAAGCCATTTCCAGAAACAAGTGGAATCTGGTTCCCTCTTTATAAAAGAACACTGAGGAAGGAGAGGCAGCAGCAACAGCACGGGAAAGCAAGAGGAGGCAGAGCACTTGGGTTTGGTGTTTGGAGCCAAATATGTTCTCAGGTGGAAAGCACTCACAGCCCTACGGCTTGTAGGGCTATGAGTAATTCTGCAAAGCAACCTAGTACCTGCAGCCTTTGCCTCCTGTGGCAGGAGGAGCCTCACAAGCATCACTCAGCCTGCAAATTCAGGGTATCCCTCTGCACAGGACCAGCAAAGCACAAGCAGACACAGCAATCCTTGCTCAGACACAGCAATTCTTGCTCAGAGTCCTCACAAGATATTTTGTGTGAAGGAAGAGCAGGTGGAGGAGGGAGGCCCAGGGCTGAGAGCAATGTGTACCTATGTATGTGAACTAATAGACTTCAATTAAAAAAATAATCAGTAAAGGTCTGTACAGTGTGAATGATCCGGGGAATTCCCAAGGGCTGCTTTGAAATCCCGAGTGTTGTATTTTGAAATGGACACAGACTTTGGTAGGAAGGGGGGAGCAGACAGTAATGGTTTAATAGACTGTGGAATGGCTGTAAAAAAAAAAAAGGGGGGGGGGGAAGAAAAAGCAGATGGCAGCCCCTTCACAGGAGCCATAAAATTTCATGGTGTATTTTCTATCCATGGCTTCACTGTAATTCAAGCCTTGGGGGCCAACTTTCTCTGGCAGTGGTTACTGAGGGGCCTTGGAGGGCAGAAGTAACAAAGGGTGGACACTGCTTGGGCCTGCTGACCAAATGCTCCCTCTTGGGCTGGAACAGGAAATAAAGTGCAAATAATTTCAGAGCAACACCTGGGAGGTTTCCCAAATGCAGCCTCCAAGTGCCAGGTCAGAGGCCCAGAAATGAAAATCCAGGAAATGGAAATGGAAAAGGGGATCTTTGCATCTGCAGACAGAAAACAAAGCTCAGAGGAGATCTGCTGTCCCTCCACACAGCCCCCTCATCTTGCATGAAGAAATGTTTTCATTTCCATGGCCACGTCCTGCCTGGGCCACTGGGCTCTTGGGAAGGGCTCAGGGTCAGGCCAGGACCGTGTCTGTCTTACAGGCAAATCCCTTACACGTCCACTGCTTCCAAAGATCACCTGGTTCCAACCCCTTGCCATGGGCAGGGACACCTTCCACTAGACCAGGTTGCTCACCCAGATACCCATCTCTAAATTCGGTCTAAATGAAGCCCAGCTCAAGACCACATCTAGATTTGACTTTGGCTTATTTACCACGTAAGCTTTCAACAAAGATCCCGGATAGGAATGCAAATAAAACAGGCTGTAAAGGGTAACACATACATTTCTGGTTCCATCTCTCACTACAAGAGAGATGAGAGTGAGATCCCCCTTCAAAGCTGCTCCAGCCCTGGGGAACAGCACAGGGAGGACATGGAGCTGCTGGAGAGAGTCCAGAGGATCAGAGGATGGAGCAGCTCTGCTGGGAGGAAAGGCTGAGAGAGTTGGGATTGTTGAGCCTGGAGGAGAGAAGCTTTGGGGTGACCTGACTGTGGCCTTCCAGGACCTGAAGGAGCGAGAGATGGAGGGACACTATTTCCAAGGACCTGGAGTGAAAGGACAAGGGGGAATGGCTTCAAACTGACAAAGGGCAGGGTTAGATGAGATATTAGGTAGAAATCTTTCCCTGTGAGGGTGGGGAGGCTCTGGCACAGGTTGCCCAGAGAAGCTGTGGCTGCCCCAGCCCTGGAAGTGTCCAAGGCCAGGTTGGACAGGGCTTGGA
>JAWWES010000042.1:11212831-11226564 GCA_035583135.1 Lophotriccus pileatus
CCAGGTTGGACAGGGCTTGGAGCAACCTGGGCTGGTGGAAGGTGTCCCTGCCCATGGCAGGGGGTGGGACTGGATGATCTCAAACATCCTTTCCAGCCCAAACCATTCTGGGATTCTCTGTCCTCACCCTCACCTGGCCCTGTGTCACTCACTTGCAGGTACAGGAGAACGTCACCAACCCCAGAACTGCAAAGCACCTGCTGCAGTTTCATCCCCTCCTTCTACCCAGCACAGGGTCATTTGGGATATGAACACAACAAAAGTGATTAAATGTTAGTCTGTCCATGATATATAAATAAAACAGAGCAATTACCATGCTGGAAGGAAAAAAGGGAGGCATTATTTTAATTTGATCTGTCTTGCAAATATGTTTTGACATCACAGTTCAAAGATTAAGCATTCCACACCCATTATAGGTAAAAAGCAATAATTAGAAATGAATGCAATGAAAACTCAATTTTCCTTCCACCTGTTTCCCACTGGAACAATTGTTGTGTGGAACATAAGTAGAGAAGGGAAGGGGAAAAATTAAGCCTTGAGAAGCTGTGTGTTTCAGTTCCATTGATTCTAATTATTCAAGATCTGTCTTTAATAGCTTTGCAAAATTATTTGTTTCCAAATGATAACAAAACAGCCTGGAAGATGGGAGATATTTTCTCCAGCATTAGTGATTTATTTTTCTAAAAAAAAAAAAAAAGGCTTCATTTTGAAACCCACTATGAACAGTTCTCTGTCAGAAGGACCCTCACACACATGTTTGGACTCTGTGGTGAGATGGGTATATGTGGGGTTTAATTCTTTTCTTTTTGGGTAAACAGTGCAAAGTTTATAGTGGAAGACAATCAGGGGTGCAAGAGCGGCCAGTGTTACACAAACCTGACTCTGAGTTCAGATCTTAGGGCAGGAGATGTGGCACATCCTCGTCACACACACAGAAACCTGCAGAATCCAGGGGAAATCAAGCCAGACATACAAGCCCACGTGTCCCGGGGTTTGTACAGGGATGTACAGGGGAGAATGAGTTTTGTTGCTGCTCTTTTGTTGGGGCTGGAGTAAAAACAATGGAAACCTGGTGATTTTGGGGTAGCACAGCTGAGAGAAGGGAGAGAGAGAGGGAGAGAGAGAATCCTCTGCCTGCATGAGGAATTAGAGCAGCTGGAGATGCAGGGAGTAAAGGAAACTTGTGCTCTCCGTTAGGAGTCCAACAGTTCAAAGCACTCAAAGTCTAAAATTAGGCAGCAGGAAAAAAAAAATCAAAGCTTTTCTTATCATTCTGCTTTTGGCACAGGACAAAACGACCCATTTTCTCACTGAGGTGCAAAGGAGAAGGAATGGGGAGAAGGAAAAGGATCTTCCCCCTCCCTGTGCATCACTGGGATCCCTTTATGGCCAAAGAACTGAACCCCAGAGATGCCATCGCTCTGCAAATTACTTATTTCAGCTATTTCTTTACAAAGATCTTGCAGGTGCACATCATTGGCAGGGCACCAAAGGTCTATTTTTGCCATTTCTGAGCTATCAGGATCCAAAAGAATGAAACAAGTGGAATTCCCACTGCTGGGAGCTGGCACCATCCCTCCTGACCATGGGTTTGGAGAAGGCTCTGCCCCTGTGTCCAAGCCAGCAGCAACATTTCCCACTAATGAGCAATTCCTCAGGAAGGTTAAAGAAAAGTCAAGGTCTTCATTAAGGGCTCTGGCCACTTAATTGGTGTATTCTGACAAATGCCATAATATTTGTGGGAAGGCTGGGAAGATAAAGGGAAAAGTAAACAAGGTCAGGAGCGTCCGTGTGAAATAAACCCCTGGACATGTGGGTGGAAAACCACTCCTGCTGCTGCCAGGAAGGGGACCCTCACTTCATCCCACATGCTGGAGTTTGCACTTGGGGGTAAGTCACTGCTGCTGCTGTTCAGGAATTTTCCTTAGGGATGAGCAGATTCGTGTGGAATTAACACCAGACCTCCAGACCCTCGGGGGGCACAGCCTGGACAGGCACTGCTTGACCATACACCACAGATGGTGCCCCAGAGGTCCTTGGCAGGTCCTTGGGCAGGAGTAGAATTGAGTAGAAATGAGTTAAAGAATGTTTTTCCTCTAAACTTGGATTTGATAAAATAAAATGATCATAGAACTACAGAGTTGTGGAATGGTTTGGGTTGGAAGGGATCTTGAAGCTCATCTCATTCCACCCCCTGCCATGGACAGGGACACCTTCCACTAGCCCAGGCTGCTCCCAGCCCTGTCCAGCCTGGCCTTGGACACTCCCAGGGATGGGGTATCCTGATAAAAAAAATTGAAAGTATGTCCAATTAAAAAGAGAAAGCAAAGCCCACAAGTTTAATTTTTCTGCAGTTTTGTGCCCTCCTGCCTTGTTTAATTTCTTACTTCACCTTCTATAAGAAAGGCAATTTCCCACCAAAGGACATCCAACCCTGTGGCTATTATCAGATATGTTCAGTGAATGACAAGGAAACACAAAACCTGGCAGCAGACCAGACTGCATCATCCTGTCTCCACCTTCAGTGATCTTTGCCCTGGTGTCACCAGCATTTCAGGGCTCTCTCAGCTCTTTCCAGGAGGCCCTTCCATGGCAACACCCCAAAAAAGAGCCCTGCAGCCCCCCAGGGCCCTGCTCTGACACGGGGCACTCGGGAAGATGAAACGTGAAATGTTCCAAACAGACCAAAGGAAGCATTTCTAATGTGAGTAATTATCCTGTGGCGCTTCCTGCCATGCGATACAAGAGAAGCAAATAATGCAGAATAATTCCTCAAAGCCTCGGCTGCTGAGTTGAATAACAGCATCAGCTGCAGTTTCGCTGCCTAGGTCTGGTATTATGAAGGCTCCTGGTCCCTGTGCTTCCAACTAATCCCCTGCTGGGATTAGAAAAGCAAACAATATCTCTCAGTATCAGTGACAGTCACAACTTCAGGTAATAAGGAGGGCTCAGGCTTTGGCTGGGGAAGGAGATAAAGCATTAGTTTTACACTCAGTTCTCCGATGGATGGCTTTAGTTTTCCCATTCTGTTTTCCTGTGGAGTGCAGCAAGCCTGTCTCTAACAGGGATGCCTCTCCTTTGCTTAAAGCCAACTGCTCAAAGATCCAAAGCACCTCAGAAGTGTAAGAGACTCGCACTTTCCTGCACAAGCCGCCACCTCTGGCTGCAGGGACAGTCCAGTTCCCTCCTGGCAACTCCCTGGTGAGTTCAGGTGGCTCCACATCATGGCTTTTTGGGGCTCTCCTGAGCTCCTCTGTCCCATCCCGTGCACAGAGCAGGTTTTTGAGGGCCAGGCCCCATGTTCATGAGGACCATGGGCGGCTTTGCCCTGCCCTGAGCCCGGAGGAGCCGCCGCTGTCACGCTCAGGGGGGCAGGTCACTCCTCCCGGGCCTGCTGCTCTGCCGTGTCGTTAAGAAGCAGCAATTTCATGTCCTTACAGAGTAACCCCGATGCTGCTACACCAGTAAAGGCTGAAGTTACACATTAGGTCGTAACATTTCAGGAGCCATTAGGAACAAAAGTGCCTTTGTGAACACCGCGGGTTACTGAGTAACCTCCTCCAGCCCCATAAAAAGCAGCGAGTGGGATTGGGCTTTCGTCTTCTTCTTCTTGTTTTTCTTTTTTTTTTTAACAAAATCCTGTTTATATGCAAGGCAGGACCTGGAGGCTCTTTTTTGTGTCCCCCCAGCTCTCTTGCCTTGCTCTCAGCCCATCAGCCATCTTCAGACCAGGGTTTCAGTAGGACTGAGACCTAAACCAGCTTTTTGGTCCAACTACTAAGAGGTGTGAAGGGTAAGAGCAATAATGCCCCTGAAACACCCAAGCCGACCCATCGTTGGTGCTTTACACCTGCTCTGTGCTGCCCTGGGGGCAAATGGGAAAACAGGGCAGAGTTGTTATTTTTGTTCCCCCAAAAAAGGCAGAACCACCCAACAGAGAGGGAGGAGGAGAGGGAGGAAGAAAACATAACTCATGTGTACATGTAGCTCATCTGCTGGCATGAGACATCCTAGTTAACAACCCCGAGGTCAGACCCTGACCCTCTTGCGGTGCACAGTGGTTGGCTGGCCTGGGTCACACGGGGGAGATGCGGCTGCTGACTGGGCTGGGTGTACATAACCCCTCAGCCCCTCCCTGCCCCTCGAGTCCATCACTGGTCAGGGCCCTGACGTGACTATTTATCACAGGAACATTTCTCAATCACCTCAGACCCACTGGAGAGGAGCCAAAGCTGCTGGAAGCCCCAGGCTCTGCCCCTGCCCAGCAGCCCTTTCCAAGCATGTCTGAGCGCTCGGGGGCTGCTCCTTCTCCTGCTGCTTTCCCATCTGCCCCATCTTCTACTCAGTTTTGTCCCTCTCTGCAATACCTCTTTTTTATAGATTTTTTTTATAGATTAGTTGTAACAGAGACACTGGTGTGCAGCAAGTGCTAGTGCCCTTCACCTTATTTTTGACTGCTGCTCGTTTTCTGCAGCAGTTGCCCACACAGACCCAGCCTGTGCCTTAAAACCAAGTGTGATGGGGATTCCTGGGACTGGCAGGAGCAACCTGAGCTGGAATTCTGTCTCCCTGAAAGAGCTGGTCAGGGGACTGAAATGACACAATTCTTGTGCTGAACCAAACTGTTATCAAGTTCTAGCAACCAGCCCTTTTTTCACACAGAGCCAGCTGGGTCCTCTCTCCCTTTTGCTGAGCTTTCCTCCTGGAAACCTCCCTGCACAGAGCCCTGGGAACTCAAAAGCAACAGCTCTGTGCTTTTCGACCCTCGTTTCCTCCTCTGAGCCGAAGAGAGCCATTCTCTCACCACCAGACTTCCCAGACCTTGCACTTGAAGGAACATTAATGTTTCTGTAACTCTAATTACGTTACTGACATTTCCCACCATCTGCACTTGGGACTGTGCTGGGTAACACCAGGCTGTGAGACCCAGGCAAGACCCAGAGGCACTCCTGTCATCAAAAACTCACCCAAAATCACAGCAGAGGCAGGAGCAAAGTCAGCCCAAGAGCTCCCATCTCCCATTTCCCAAATAGCACCCTCACCGCTGGGTAACACACTTGAAAGCACGACTATAAATAAACTTGGGCCTTATATAAACCCAATTAGAATACACTGGCAAATTATTCAAGGGGGCTGGCAGACACATTCTTTACCTGAGGTGTCAGCCACAGGAGAGTGTTGTGGGGTTTGCATTACAGGGAATGCTTTGTGACTTTGAGTTATATTGCACTTAGCCTGTAAGTGAAACAATAACAGCTTGGTCTATGGAGATAACACCCCAGATCAGCTCCCTCCAATAAATTAGTGAAACATTCCACTCCCCAGCCCTGCAGTCTCACACCTCTAAATATCAACACAAACTCCAAGGGTTTGATGGAAAAAATGGTGTTAAGTCTCATGGTGTTTGAGGAATTTCCCAATATGCACTAAATTAACTTTCTGGCTGCACTAAAGCGAGTGGTTGAAACCAGCCCCATCTGAGACAGATGCAGAGCGAGAGATCCAAGCAGCTGTTTTGCACATGAAATCAGATTGAGATTAACACTTACCCTTGGAGTTCTCTCTCCAGGGATAAAACGTCATTTCAGGGACCACTCTGTTTAAAAATACCTCAGGTTTCCTCAGTGGACTAGGATGAATTGGGAATTGGAAATCTCCAGGCCATGAAAAGTCGAAGAATAAAAATTTCCCTCCAAGAGCAAAACCACTGACTTACATTCATCCCTTTTGTTTTCTCTAAACTGGCATTTCAAGGATTTGGCCCAGATTATGAAAGCCTAATTCATCAGATTCAACTGGAGAAAACCACTCACTGCTGCAAGAGGACCAAGACAGCACAAAGCATGACAGAAGGATAAGGATAATACAGGATAAAAGTCAAGTTTTGGACAAGTGATGTCTCTTAGTGGGGAAAAGAGGTGGAAGAAAAGGAAGGTTTTCATGGATACAACCTAGTGAAGACTTTGGGGTACTGCTCCCTTTAATACTTAGGAAACCATGATTTGGAAGTTCCTCAATGACTGTTCATAGCACAGAGGCACAAAATTCATGTTTGATTTTTTTTCCCCTCCTTATTATTTCTTCCCCATTGGAAAAAATGCAACTGTGTGAGCACTCCTTGGTCAGAAACCTTCCCGTGAGCCAAGACCTGAGGTGGACTGTGTGGTCCTGAAAGCTCCACCATGCTTTATTTACATACATTCAAGATCCTGGAGGAGAGAAAGAGCAGCTCAGGTGCCGATCTGGATAAAATGGATCAGGATTCCCTGGGTGCTGGCCTGTTTTGCCCTTCCTTGGTTAAAGGCAAGCCTGAGCACTCCAGTAACCAGCCTGTGCATCCCCTGAGGTGTGAGCTCTTCCCAGAGGATTCAGCTCATTTAGGCCACTCGGCAGAGACACGAGTTTGTTTTCGGAAAGGCAAAGCAATCTGTCCATAAGGATTTCTCACGCTTCACATGCCGAGCCCCGGCCAGGGAAATACAACATTAACTACATCAAAAGAAATTGTTGAATGAATAAATTATAAAAGCATTCAGGGTACCTATCTGGGGTATTATTTTACACGCTGGTGCCGGGTAGGTTAAAGGAGCATGTTTTGCTGTTATTGCATTCCCGGCTCCGTTCGCGGGGACTCGGCACGGCCGTGAAAGTGAGACTATGGACACGAGCTGCCTGCCAGCACAGCAGGACCAGACACAGAATCTGCTCCTGTCACCTCGTCTCCAAGCTCTGCCCTTCAGAGAAAGGCAGCACACGCTGATCCCGGGCAGGGCAAAGGGAAGAAGAGCCCTCCAGACAAAGCCAAACACGAGTCCTTTGACACAAGTCCTCACGTTGCGATTTCACAGCCCCGCGCTGCCCGTGCTCCATCCTCCTCCTCCGCCTCCTCCTCCTCCTCCTCCTCCTTGCTGCAGTCACACCAACACCCACCACCCAGACACACAGAGCTCTTCACACGGGCACTTGGGCACCAACCCACAGATGAAGATTTCAAAAAGCTTTGCCAACATTGAACCTCCCAGCCCTTGCGTTACCCATCGGCCACGGAAAGAGAGGGAGACAGTCATTAAGTGCTTTACCTGACATCACATAGGAATCCTACAGGAGAATTAGGATTGTCACCCAGATCTCTCTGGGTTACCAGCCTTTTTATGTGCAATTTATTCCCCATCACAACCACGCAGTCCACTTCAGGGCTTTGCTTGCTTCTAACCAAGCAGTGTTCCCACAGTTGCATCTTTTTCTAATGGGGAAGAAAGAAAAAAAAGAAAAAAAAAAAAAAAAGAAAGGAAAGAATTAAAGAGCCAACTGCCATTTCAACTGGCAATCAAACATGAATTTTGTGCCTTTGTGCTAAGAACAGTCGTTGAGGAACTTCCAGTTCAATGTTTCCTAAATATTAAAGGGAGGAGTACCCAAAAGTCTCACTGTTAATCCCAGAATTACCTCCTTTGCAGACATCCAAGCTCCATTCATGGAGCAGCAGGGAGAAAACCTGACTCCATAAAAGTTACAGGATCCCTGCCATTCCCATCAGTGGGGCCAGGGTCTCACTGGAGCTGCTTAGTGGGTGAAAGCTGTTGCCTTTGGCATGATAGACCTCTCTGGGTCACCGTAAATTATTATAAACCGATATTAATTTTGGCCTTTTACCCAAAGAAATAAAAACCTCCTTGGGACCAAAGCCTACCCTCATGTAACAGGCTACAAGCTGCAACCAAGGGGGAAAAAGGCAGCTTGGAGCCAGAGGCAAAACTGGGGGTGTGCTGCTGCCTCACAGCAAATTCAGGGTCCTCACCACAAAAGCGTTTAATTTGGGCCCTGCTGTCCAAGCACAGCCCATGTCAGGCCCATCTCCCCAGGCAAGGCAGTAAATCACATGTCCCTTCATCTGGCCCCTGTGGTCCCCTGCCCATATGTCACCTCAGGGCTCGGGCAACCCCAGCCCTGAATGTCCCCCAGCTCCCCCAGCCAGCTCTGGGGGTGATTTCAAGGTATATCATCCCAGCCACCTCCCAGAGGTGTTATTTGCCATCTGGAGCTGGGCAAGCATTTCCAGTGAGTGTGTTATCCATCAAAAAGCACACTTTGCTGCAAACTCAAACTGTTCAAGTTTGAAATATATCTTGCCTGGAAAAAAAAACACCAACCACATAATAAAATGATTGGTGTTTGCAGGGCAAAATACTTCAGTTTCCTTTTAAAAGAGTGCCCACATTTTTGAAGTGAGAACCATCTTCATTTATAGAAAGAATCTGAAAGAATTAAAAACTGAAATTCAACAGAATATTTTCTGTCTGACTCAGGACCAGATGGTCAAAAGGAAAAACAAAAACCTCAAGTCAAATCCATTGCAATCATTTCCCTCTTTCCATGCCCAGAAAAGTTCAGATCAGTCCAATCCAGCTTTAGCAAGTCCCACTAAAACCAAAACCCAGTGAGATCATGGGGCACAGCCAGTGGTGCAATAGGAGAGATACTATTGGTCCCATTGCCTTCTCCTTGGACTTATGTGGTCCAAAACACATTTAAGGCCGAGTTTTTGGGAACCCAAGTTTCATTCAGAGCTAATTTACACAAATGCTGCGCAAGGGGGGGATAATATTTGTTCTACAACACTTCCTGGCCCATTATCACCGGTGTTTACCCCTCTCCCTGTTTTTTTACTCCCAAAGCAAGCTTTGTCAGGACCTGCAGATGTGCCAACACCTGGACTTCCCTGAAAGCCACCGTGGGTTCTGCCAAAGCCCAGCCTGATGAACCAGCACCCTGGGCCACCCTTTCCCAGTGCTCAGGGATCCCTGCAGAGGAGCTGCTCAAGGACAGGGAGTGTAAATGTATCTCAAACACAGTCTGAGGGTTTTTTTTCTTCATCTTTAAATGTGTCTACAAAATGAAATCACTTTGACTCCAGGCTGTTTACAGCTGTCACATCTGAAACGGATTTTGCCACTCCGGTGTCAGAAGGCTGGGGCTGCAAAAAGAGACATAACACGAAAATCCCTCATGATAAAGAGCCAAATCGTTTGTAAAGTGAGCCACGTGTCTTTGGTGGTGTGACATTAATTTAGTTCTCTTACTGCCTTGCTAAGGCAGAAACACTCCCTACCTAGCCAGTGATCACAGGGAAAAAGGGAATAACAACTTAACAAAGATCCCCAGAAACAAATAAGGCCGGGCTTTTGAAGGGACTGTGTTTTGGAGTATTTACATTTCAATGGGATGGAAAGCATAGTTTCTCAAGTACGCCTTGCCAGACTCTCTGAAACACCCTTTTCTTTCTGTTTGATTAATCATTTCGTGCTTGGAGCCTCTTAAAATGCTGCTGCTCCTAGAGAGCAGATGAATGCACATCCCCTCAGATAAATGACAAACCTTAAGGCTCTGCTCTGCTTTGCTCTTTTCCTCCTCTAGCTACTTCAGCTCCTAAGTCAGCAAATACACAGCACAGCTTTTCTGCCTGTGCAAGAAGAGCTAGTGGATTTGCAAGGCTGAAGCACTGCTGCAGGTTCCCCTGCCTCAAGTAGGGCTGAGAAATTACAAAAGCCAATCTAATAAAAAGGTGATTTTTTTTTCCAAGTGTTCAGCGTGATTAAAAATCAGCCCAATTAAAGTTCCGATTCAATATAAAACCTGAATGTTTCCAAATGTATAAAACACTTGACACCAGCATGACATCTGCCCTTTTCCTGCAGCTTTCCACATGGAAAAGAGATCTACTTCCCACTTCTGGGCTGCAGCAAAGGGGTTTGGGTTGAGCTCAACTGGATTTGTGAGCAAAATCTTTGACCTTAGCACCGGGCCTAAATGCCAACCTGTTTTGCTCTTCCACAGCTCCTAAAGCTGCTTTGTAACACATAAAAATGGCTCAAAGGATCATTTGTCTGGCAGTGGCAGCAGGAGATGCTGTTTGGGGAGAGCCCAGGAGCCTGAGCACCTCTGCAGACACTTCCCTTGGTACCATCAAGCATCCCCAGCTGCTGAAGGTGAATTCTGGAGCCACATCCCTGCCCAGCCATTTCAGTGTCCATTTATGAAGCTGCTGTGCATGACTTCTAAAAATTCCCCTTTGAATCTGCTGATTTGCCACTTTCATCACTTGGCAAACCCCTCCCATGTGGCTTCTCAGAACTCCCCTCTCTGAACTGAAGAGTTATGGCTGCAGGAAGCAGCTTTTTCTACCCCCGTTTTGGTGCAAGACCTTTTCCAGCTAGACTGTGGCCTTCACATGACAGATTAATTAAAATTAATTAAAACAATTAATTTTACTTCATTACAGGACTAGTTTTAATACATGAGACTGGTCAAAGTGCAACTTGGCCACGTCTGCTGCCAAGGGGACCAAGACCCACCGTGCTGGTCCATCCTCAGCGCTGAGAGTGGGGAGCTCAAAGAGACCAGCTCAGGACAGAAATGCTGTAAAAATTCCTTATCCCAGTGTTGCTCTTCTCTGAGCCCCTTTTCAGCTCCACGAGGTCCTCCAGACACAGGATGATCCTCATGCTACCACATTCTTTTCAGTCCCAGACACTTCAGTCCTGCTCATCCATCCCAGCTCCATGCTGGATTGCACAAAGTGCCCACCACAGATTCTAGAGCATCCAGCTCTTTTCCCCTCAAAAATAGGGAAAGGGGCTGTGTCCCAAACAACTGGCAGCTTTAAAGCTGACTGGTGTGTTTTTGAACCTCAAGGAAAGCTGAAACTCGGTTCAAATTTCATTTGAAGTGATCACTCCTCATTCCTGGGGCTCACATACATCAATGTCACAGGCAGCAGATGTATTAGAACTGTATTCAGTGACCACAAACTCAAGCAGTATGAAATGCTTTTCCTGTTTCACTTACATATATACAGAACCAATAATCAGCAAAAGGAGAGGTTTCACATGAAAAAAAAAATCCAAAGCTTTATTAATTGTCAAGCGCAGAATTAGTCTTGGAAAAAAGAAAGAAAAAAGAAAAAGAAAGAAAAATCAGCTTAAAAATAAGCTTAAAAGGAGAAAGTGGATAAATGCACCAAGCTACAAACCAAAACTAATGTTTTGGCCTGGGAGAGAGGGTGGAACCCAGCCTGCATTTCTGGAGAGCTGAACCCTTCGTTCCTGGTAGATGCTATTCCTCCACACTTCGTGGAAAAGTCTCTCCTCCCACTGCTATTATCCAGATCAACTCATGACTCTGCACTAATGTTCACTTGTAAAGCCCACAGGAACTGCTGATGCTTCTCAGGAATCCCTCAGGGCTTTCGAGCTCCCAGCAGTGTGGACAGCAGCCTGTGAGCAGTGCAGGTTACCAGGGAGCTGTGAAGAGGAAAAGTTTCCGTGGGAAGAAGAGACCTTTTAACAGGAACACCATGAAGGGAACTCCTGTTCCCTCCCATTTCCTCCTCCAGCAACCTCCCTGCAGGTCTGCCCCGTGCTGGGCAGGGGAGGCAAGAGCAGCACATGCATCACTCTCATATGTAACACGGACATTGTCCAGGATCCTCTTATCCTTTTATTGAGGGATTCTGGGTCTGTCCTGGCTGAGCAGAATTCCTGGAGCCCTCTCAGCTCCAAGCAAAGGTGCATTTCTTTGACTTTTCTTAGTACAATTAAAGATAGAAATTGCTTCAAAGTCTCAAAGCCTCACACTTGGAGGTAAATGAGAGAACACAAGTGGCAGGTATTCCTGTTCCAGCCCAAATCCTGCCCAGAAGCTGATCAGACACCAGTTTAATTTGGCTCTGAGAACTTCCCCTGGATGGGACCTGCTGCCTGAAGGATGAGGAGAAAGAGACATGAACATATTCTTCCACTCCAGGCCTCTCCTGCAGCTCATCCCATGGGAACACACTTATCTCTGCCCTCCTGGGAGAAGGGAACAGGAGAAACAGGTCCAGCTTGATGTGTTTTTGTCTTGGCCATCCAAGGAGTTGATACACCAAAGGCAGCAAGATTCTCCTTTGTTTTTAATGAGACCTTTGACTCAGCTTTTAAAAGATAGGTGAGAATTTTGCTTCATTTCAGAAAGCACAACTCAAGCCAGAGCCACTTCTCCTTCCACTTTTGCTGCTTTGATCCTGGCTGAAATTATTCCAAGAATAACATGTGATGGCAACATTAAAGCCCAGGGGGAAGCAGTCGGGCTTTCCAAGGGAGCACTGACCATCCCGTTTCAAAAGCATCAGATTCCCTGTGGGATGGAGGCTGGATCAATCCTCTCTGGCACACCAGCTCCCAGGGAGAGAACTGGAGCTGAAATTCTGAATGCAGGCAAGACTTTTATTGCTAAAGAACTCCTGTAATGTGCTGCAATCACAACTCAGTATTGTTTTTATAATAAGCCTGTTTTATCGTGTTTTTCATCCAGGTAAGCTCTGAAGGGCTGTTTCTCCCAGAGTAGCTTTATCCCACTCTAGGGGAAAGCTCCTCTGTTTAACATCCCCGCTGCAGGTTAATAAATGCCACAGTGTCATTTCCTCCACTTGCTGGGTTTAGCAAATGCCAAAGGGCAAAAACATCGGAGCAGAAAGCAAGTGTTGAAAAGGGAAAGAGCAGGGACCAATAACCTCAGGAAGGTTTTACAGCTCTCACCCAGACTCTTCTAGGTTTACTTCATATTCCTGGCTATTTTGAAGGAGGCTCTGATTTATTATCACTGCTCAATCCCATAACGTTCTGAATACCAGCAAATTGCAGGTGCAAACGTCTATATCTACACAGACAGCCTCCCTCTTTTTCTAGAGTTGCACAAAAGTGGAGCAGAGAAGTGGGTTTGATTCAAAATTTGTCAAAGGGATTCACAGGTCCATCTGGTCTTTGTTTTTAAAAAGTGAACCAAACCAAAAACCTCCTACCAAAAACAACAAATCCCCCTCAAACTGCTACTTCAGGAGTAATAATAAAAGACAGGCTGAAACTCTTTGTTAATCATAACTCTCAGGTTGCCATGAGATTTATGTTGGGAACACTTGAACAATCCTTCCTCCTCTGACCTACACTTCAGGCAAAATATTCCTCTTATTATTAGTAGTAATCATAAATAATACACAACAGGCTTTAATGAGCTATTGTGTCCAAGTAATTCCCTGTGTTTACCAGGAATATTAGTTGTACCAAACGAGTCTGCAGGGTGATCAGTCTTTGGCAGTGAAAAGGTGACTGGGCAGAGATGCCATCAAAATTGTACTTTTCCCTGGTGTATTTTGGGATTTAAGTATTTAAATGACAAATCACTGCCCAAAGCCAGGCCAGTCCTCACTGCAGGAGCATCAGCCCCCACCTCCCACCTCAGCTGACCCCACACAGCCCTCCACCCACCACAAAGGCCTCCAATCCTTCTGTAGGAGGATTCTGCATTTGTGGAAGTGTTTTTGCACAAGAAAGGCTCCTTTACACACAATTTGAAAGCAAAAATCTAAACAGGCAGGTCAAACCACTCAGCTGCACTCCCCACTCCCACGGTGGAGCCCCATTCCAGAGCTGCCCCTGCTGAGGACCAAACCCCACCAGCATAAGCTGAAAGCTTCTGAAAGAGGATTTCAGCAGGAGATGAGTGGGGGTTGAATGGCACCTGATTAGTCAGCAGAGAAGGGAAAGAGATGAGGCTTCCCAGTGACCAACTGGCCCCGAAGCAGGAGGAATAATGGCGTGGGTTGGAAGGGATCTTAAAGCTCATCTTGTTCCAACCCCCTGCCATGGGCAGGGACACCTTCCACCAGCCCAGGTTGCTCCAAGCCCCGTCCAACCTGG
>JAWWES010000042.1:11235578-11250850 GCA_035583135.1 Lophotriccus pileatus
GAAGAACCTTTGCCTGAGATCCAACCTGAGCCTGCCCTGACACAGCTCCAGCCATTCCCTGGGGGCTGTCCCTGGTCATGAGGGTGAAGAGACCTGTAGCTGCCCCTCTGCTGCCCCTCAGGAGGATGTTGAAGACCCCAGTGAGGTCTCCCCTCAGTCTCCTTTGGGCTGAACAAACCAGGCAACCTCAGTCACTCCTCATGAAGCTTCCCCTCCAGACCCTTCCCCATCCTTGTGGCCTCCTCTAGATATTCTCCAATAGCTTAATGTCTTTTTTTATATTGTGGTGCCCAAAACTGCCCCCCAGAGCTCGAGGTGAGGCCACAGCAGTGCAGAGCAGAGCAGGACAATCCCCTCCTTTACCAGCTGCTGATGCTGCGCCCGACGTCCCTCAGGACACCAACATCCTTCTGCTGCCACAAGTAGTTTTCCCCTTCCCTGCAGCTGCCAATCCCAGCTGCACTAGTGCCTCCTGCTGCAGGGGAGCAAAGGGGATAAACCTGGAAAAGCAAATGCTTGCAGCAGGAAGGTTGGACTCCAGCGGGATCTGCCGCAGGATCCAGCTCTCTGGCCAGCTCTGCGTGGGGAGGCAGCGGCTCCAAAGGTCCCGGGAGAGCAGAGGAACATGGGCAGCCAGGGAGGGGACTGGGAGCTCCAGGCCAGAGCAGCAGGATGGGGCCAGCAGGGGAACTGCCTCCCTGTGACAGAGCAGAGGGAACAAATCTCCACCTGGTGTTTCTTTCCCTCTGCTGAACGTTTTTCGTGGGAGCTTCTTTTTTGATGTAGAATATCTCACTGTCACGAGAAAAGGTCTCTTTTTATTCCCTGAAAATGGGCCTTGAAAGCCCTGAAAACTGCCACTTTCTTGTGCTTTGGTTTTGTCCCTTTTCTTTTCCTGCTGTCCTGCAGAAGAGTGATCTGTTCTCACTTTCTACTTTCCCTATTTTCCCCTGAAAAAAAGGAGATGGGAAGAATAAGGTAAAAACCAAGAATGATTAAAATCCAGCTGGAGGAAAAATTTGGGCCAGTTTCCTTTTCTCGGTGTTATTCTTGCTGAAAACCTTCAAAGCTGGGTTTTGTCATTATTTTTTTCTTTTTCACAACTTAGTCTTCAGCCAACTCTGCTTAAGCTTGTCACAGATGCAAGGAGGGAACTAAAGGTGGGGCTGGTCAAAAAACCAAAAACTTTTTTCAAAAGATTTTATATCTCCATTAAATATTCATTTTCAAAACTGACCATCATCCTCCTCCCAAATAAGGAGCGCTTTGCAATCTTCCCCCTCTGCTACATTTCTCTGATATTTTTATTAATTGCATTTATCCTCCTGTTTGTCTGTATCAGGATTCCCTCTATTTGGGCTGTGGCAGGGGCAGAGTTCATCTTACACACACAGAACTGAGCACACAGCCATCCTGCTGACCACAGCTGGACAAGGAGAAACATGGTCTTCAGGAGAGCTGCAAACATTTCCCTGAGCAGCTCAACTCACCAGCCCCAAGAGGAGAAATGTCAGATTTATCCTGTTTTACCCTTACCCTGGTTAACAGAAATCCTGCAAGAGGTGGGGCAGGATGCAGGGATGGGTGTTTTCATCCAGCCCAGGATGCCAGGGAAGAGGCTGGTGAGCTCCTGGGCTGCCCAGAGCTGCCCTGGAGTGCTGCTGGTGCTCCAATCCAGAGCACCAGGGTATTTGAAATCTCAATTATTTATGTGTTCATGCTGTGGGTTAATGCTGACTGACACTAAAACACTGCCTAGATTTAGCTTCATAAAATTTTTATCCCCACTATGAACTGCAAGTCTTTCTCCAATTTCATTTAAAGGAAACAGAGTATTGAAAAGCCTACTGAGGAATTCATGAGCAACTTAGCTACAACCTCACTTTTCCTCCTAGCCAAATCCTGGGACTTCATTACCATGGCAACATATCATAATTTTAATTCCCCTCCTGATTGCTGCTGCACAGAGACCGATCCATCTGCTTGCTTCCCTCGGAGCCTGCCATGCGCTTTGGGCTGGGTGTCAGGGGCATGGCATTTGCTTCCTGGGCCTCCTGATCCAGGAGAGGATTCTGTGTCCTCTTTTTCTTTGGGATGAAACACCCAGGAAAGGTCAATAAAATTCAGCAAACCTGACTCAGGCAGTGCTTGTGGTGCTCTGAGCTTCGGGCATCTCAAAATGTGCGGGCACAGCCCAGGGCGGTGGGAACCCCTGGAAGGAAAAAGTTGTATTCTTTGTGGGATTTTAGGTGTTAGAAGAAGGAAAAGCAGCTTCTACCACTGAGAGAACTGAAAGGGATGAGAGGTGTTTATGAGGACACAGGTTCTTCAGCCATCACCAGTCCCTGCTTTGAGGTTTCTCTTATTTTAGGAATTACCACACTCAGAAGCACTTACAGGATTATAATCTTTGTGGTGGAGCCCGAAACAGGACCTGAAATGCCACCAGACTGATGGTTATCTTAATTATTTATCTAGTTCACAGAAAACCAGTTGTTCAAGGCCGAAAAGCCTCATTCAGAGCCCACCAGGGAGCCCTGGGGGGTCACAGACCTTTGGTGCTGCTCCATGGATAGCAGACATCGGGCAGTGAGAGCTGCAGACACTCTGAGCCAGGGATGGAGACAGCCACTCCATCCCTTCAGCATGATCAGTAATGAGCCATTAATGAGCCATTAACCAGCAGAAGTGATTTGCTGCAGCATCCCAGCACCCCATGCCCTTCTCCTGGGCTGAGCTCCACAGCGTTCCCCTCTCAGTGTCCCCCAGTGATGGTGGGGGGAATGGGTGTCCCTGCAATCAGTGGTCCTGTGGAAATTAGACCTCCCATGGGCAGAAAATTCTAGGGTTTATTCCCCTCAACCCCCCCCCAGAAAAACCCAACAAATTCTCCTGGAAGTTCCCAACAGCACCAGTAACTCACCCCTGACAGACAGTGGCACAGACATCCCATGGGTGAGCTTTTGTTCTCTAGTGCTCATCACTGTGGAGGAAGGTAGAAAGGACCTTCTGGAGTTTGGGCCTACCCTCTAAACTCACTTGAACTTCATTATACATGTGTACTTCTCATGTGTGTGCACGTATGTAATATTCATTATATATATGTATTTATAATGCCCAATTTTGTTGCAGACATCTGGAGAGTCACAGTCCATTTAAGGACAGAAAAAGCATGGGAGATTCACCTTTCTTTAAGGGCAGGAGTGAAGGCTCCACTGAAAGGATCAGATTGAAATCTTAGTGGAATATTGCTACAAGCCAGTCTTTTTTCTCCCCTCTAAAAATCCAGCCCTTCCTCTTGCTGAAGGGTTAAAAAATTCTGAACAGAAACCACAGTGTTTTCCTTCTCTTTTTCTGAGCTTTTTTATTTAGTTACTCTTTCATTATTGTTTTCCTTCATCTAAAAAGTAATCTAAGTAATTATAATCATAAAATGGACGTGAGCAAAATGGGTGCTGCGGGGTTTATAAAACACAAATTTCCCTTTTCTGGGAAATATGGTCTCGCCTGCACTTAAACCTTTCAAGCTCTGCCCAGACTCCTGAGGTGGCACCAACCCCACAAGGCTTGTAAGGCCCTGAAGAGGAAATCACTTCAATATCCAGCTCTCCTCTGCAGATGCAGGGCTGCCAACAGAGCACTCCAGCCCTGCCTTGCACCAGGATTCATCCTCGCTGGAGGGGGGAAGGACCCTTGTGGAGCCTCAGTTAATGAGTGGGTTTGGTACCGCTGGACAGGCACAGGAACATCCTTGGTGGAGGTGGATCCCACAGCTCAGCTGAACGTGCTCCAAGCTCCCTGACTGCCACCAGGCCGAGTACCCGACCTGCACCAGGAAACCCACACCCAGCAGGAATCACCCTCTCAGCCAGCAAATGACCCCCTTTGGTTTAGTTTTGTTTTTTTTTCTTTTTTAACTGTTTTCTGAAAATAACCCAAGAAAAACCTTCCTTGATGTTCCGCGAAGCCCTTATTGGCAAAACATCACTGAAGTGAAAACAAGGACTCTTTGTTACAGGTTCGATGTGTCCAAAATGTGTCCAAACTGCTCCAGCCTCTTCTTTTTTTTTTTTTTTTTTTGCAAATCTTTTATTTATTTTTAAACTGGTAACTACACTCTGCATTTTAATTTATGCAGAAAGGGGGAATTCCACTGCCAGGTAGGAATGGAAAGCACCAGCCCTTTAGCCTGGGAGATCACGTAACCTCCCTTAGAAACTAACTTTTATTCCCAAATTGCTAGAAAATCCTGGGGGAAGGGCAGGTAAGAAGCTCAAGCCTGGCTTTATTCTGGAAAATGACATTTCTTCTTCCATGGTCCCTTTGCCACCTCAGCACTGTGGTACAACCTGGCTGGGAGATGAAGGTGTCACAGATCCCCCGCTGTGTCTGCAGTGGACTGCAGTGCACCCCAAAGAATTCACTTAGTGCTTAGTCAGGTGTATTGACCAAAACATTCTCTACAGATCCTTCCAGAGCTGTTATTTTGCCCAGAAAGTCAAGATTTTTGGGAGAAGACATTGCTTCACAGCTGCTTCCTGTACACCAATGGCAGGGGATAAATTCTCATTATTTTAGATAAAAGCAGCTCGTTTCATTGAAGTTTCACAGAACTGAAGGACTTCTAAGAATGAAAATCTACTTCTCTGCTACATCACCCACCGTGAAAGCACAGCACAGGGAGGACATGGAGCTGCTGGAGAGAGTCCAGAGGAGGCACCAAGAGGATCAGAGGGATGGAGCAGCTCTGCTGGGAGGAAAGGGGAGAGAGTTGGGATTGTTCAGCCTGGAGAGGAGAAGCTTTGGGGTGACCTGATTGTGGCCTTCCAGGACCTGAAGGAGGTACAAGAAAGATGGAGAGAGACTATTTCCAAAGGCCTGGAGTGACAGGACAAGGGGGAATGGCTTCAAACTGACAGAGGGCAGGTTGAGATTAGATCTTAGGAATAAATCCTTCCCTGGGAGGGTGGGAAGGCCCTGGCACAGGTTGTCTGGAGAAGCTGTGGCTGCTCCATCCCTGGAAGTGTCCAAGGCCAGGTTGGAGCAACCCGGGCTAGTGGAAGGCGTCCCTGCCCATGGCAGGGGATGGAATGAGATGAGCTTTAAGGTCCCTTCCAACCCAAACCGTTTATGATTCTAGGATTTTATGGTCCTCACTCTTGCTCAAGAGATGAAGATATAAATCCAAGCTGTCAAACAGTCTCCCTGCAGTCTGAGCAGAGAAAGGACCAGGGCCAGAAGATGGTACTAAAGTAGGTGTCCAAGGTGGAAACATTTTCCTCCTCATTATATACAGAAAAGTCTGATGTCTGATTTAGAATCAACATCCCCACAAGACTTTCATCTGCAGCAACAAGTGAGACAAGTCCCATCTTCACCTCCCTGTCCCTGAGCTCATCTGCTGGGAAAACCCTTCTAGTTCTCCAGCACGGGTGACATCCTGGCTCTGGGTGAGGATCAGTGCAGTTGGATTTGGGACAAAAAACCTGCTCCCAGGTGACAGCCAGACCCTCTCAGGCAAGTCCAGAGCCCTGGGGCAGTGTTGGGAAGAAGGTAAGACTCAGAGAAGAGTCTTGAGCTGACCACAGCAAGCCTGACCTCCACAGCAGGTTGACTGATCTTCGCTAAAGGCACTAGTGATGTGATTTTCTCCTCAGGACTTTTCCCCCAGTCCTTAGTCAAGTGAGGGACATAGAGTTGTTTAGACCTTGGGGGAACTGTGGGAAGGCAGGTGTATCCCCAGCAGCCCTGTGCAACAACGTGCATTTCAACATCAATCCATTTTGGTTTTGATGTGCTGAGTTTTTGGCAACACGTTATGCAGCAAAGTTAATCAGACCTTTTCATTTCTCTAAGCAGCTTTAAGGGATTTGTAATATTATACTCAGTTGTTGGAGGGCAGAAGGAAATTGTCTGATTATGAATCTGTTATTTATCGTGCATGAAGAGCACAATCACCTAATGCAGGATATTTTACCCCAGTTTTAGGGAGGTGGGAGGGGAAACCAACAATTCCATCCCACCAAATGACATAAACCCTCTCTGATCTCACAGGTCACCTCCCGAATACTAAAGAGCTGGGACATAAAAGCTTTTAAAGAATATAGTTTCCAATTAGGTCATTGGTTTCAAACACAGGGTGTACTAAATTAGTAACATTTGGTGGTAAATTTCTTTGAAGTTCTCATTAATCTTGGTCTTGGATTTAAACTGTTCTTGGCCATGTTCCTTATAGAATTTGGATCCCAGTTATGTCAAAACAACTGATTAGCCCCCACAGTTTGAAGGCAGGGGGGATTAGGTAGGGCTGGGTGTTAGATTTCATGAAAGGCCTATTTACCTCGGCGTTGAGCATGACCAAATGGGAGGGCAGCCAGCAGGGGCGACGTGCTGGAAACGTTCCAGCCCTCCTGTCTCATTAGAGATCCCCAAACGGGATGAGATGGATTTGTGAGAGCAGCCACTGTTCAGAGGCAGCTGCCCACAGGGCCCAGGCAAGGGCTGAGGGCTTCCCTCGACCTGTGGAGGCTCTTCTGCATAATAAGACTGCCTGGCTCTTCAGCTCTTGGGAAGTCAGTGGAAAGGAAGGAATGCTCTCAAGGAACACCTTCAGGTGTTGTCTTTTCTTCTCCATGAATGGCCTAAAGCAAACTTCCCCCCAAAATCAACTGAACTCTTTCCATCTATTCCAACACATTCAAAGCCAGGCTCCTGAACAGCCCAGAACCACCAAAAGCAAGAACTGTTAAGAAACTCAGTGGGGTGCTCTCATGTAGCCTCTATCTAAGGAGCAATAAGTTTAATTTGTGACTTAATGAACCAGAAGCCAGAGGAGAAAACACACAGTGAGCCGTGGCAGTGGTGAAGCTTGGGAAGTTCTCAATAGGATGTGCTCCAGGGAATCAAAGCCGGGGCACGCTCACATCCACGGAGCACATCTCCTTCCTGAGGCTCCAATTAGCCAAAGAGGGAAGGCACTGGGAGGCCCTTCCCGGAGATCACAGCCCAGCAGCAGAGACCTGACGAGCAGAAGGCTCAGAAGCTGCATGAAGAGAAGTGCTGTGTCTCACTGGACATGAAAGGACGGAGAGACAGGCTCCTGTCAGTGCCCAGGGGACACCTGATCCCCTGCCAGGACAGACTGCCAGCCCTGCAGGGTGCAAGGCCAGCGTTATTTACAGCTCAGGTGGAATTCAGGCAGGCTTGGCACAGCTTCAAGCCTCCTGTCATCTCTTGCACTTAACACTTACTTCTGGGGCACCAGGATGGGCAGCAACTGCGTTTCTGGGGGGTAGAGCTGTGGGGGACAGGAACCAGCCTTCCCAGGGCTCTCTGTGGGCAGTGCTGGGAAAGTGCCCTGGGGGGGAAACAGCTCCTGAGGAAACTGCAACTGGGGCAGCAGCAGCAAGGCCTGAAGACACCAGTAGAGTGCTCAGTCACAATAGCATGGTGTAAAAACGTTAAACCCATCTGTTCCTTGACAGGAAAAAAAATCCTTGTATTCTGCTTTAATTTGAGAAAATTATTGGTCCAGGGCTTATTTTATACAAAAATCTTGCTTCTATCTCTAGACAACCTATCCTGAACACATCAGTGATCACAAAGTCTTCTCTCACCCCAGAATGCAGTGAATGTCTTGTTCTCACCAGCCCTGATAAACACACCCAGCTTTCAGCATTAATCCAACCTCACTTGGCTTTAGCAGGAGCTTTTCCCATCAGTAATCTGTACATATGCAGAGGTGTTTGCAGGATTGTGTGGCCACACAATTAATAAAGAACTAACTTTAATAAGCCTAATTAGGGTCATTCCCCCGTGGTGTGAAACGTAGCACTGATACTTATTGGCTGAGGAGGGAGAAATCACAAGTACTTTCCCACAAGTTGGTGACCTCAGGGTAGGACTTCAGAAATCTCTCCCATAAAGCTGGAAAACCCAGTTGGCTGCGTTTTGATGGAGCCATTGGAAAATACTTTCGTTCTTTCTTTCTTTTTTAATTTTTTTTTTCAGCAGAACATTTTGGCTCAGAACTATTTCTTCCACAGCTTGGAGCTCAGTAATGTCCCTCGTGAAGTCAAAGCATGGAAAAAAAACAACCAAGAGCAGCAGGAGGAGTGTGCAAGAGCCCTTGTGGAGGGATTCTGTCCTAAAGAAGGGGAGGTTTTTAGGGTGTTTAATAAAAGTTACACAGGCAAAAAGAGAAGTGTGTTGTTGTGCCTGTGGTCTTGTTTTCTTCAGGAATGTAAGCTGCAGCTGGAGGGCAGGTGGCACAAACCCAGGTCATTTATTGCTGGCTTTGGCACCCTGTTTTGCCACCGTTAATGAAATTCTTCCCAACAGAGCAGAGTCGTTTCCTCCCCTTGTCCTCATCTCTCCAGCTTGCAGGACCTGCCATAGAATCCCAGGATGGTTTGGATTGGAAGGGACCTTGAAGACCACCTTGTTCCAGCTCCCCTACCATGGGCAGGGGCACTTCCAGCAGAGCAGGTTGCTGCAGGCCCTTCCTGACCTGTCCCCAAAACAACCCCCCCGAGGTGTTGTGGCCTTTCCAGCACTGCCCACCTTGCCCCCAGCACTTGGGGGGCAAATCTTCAGCAGGTCCAAAGCCCTTGAGATGTCCCTGAGCATTCCAAGAGTGACTTGGAAGCTGGATGGTATCTCTGTGTCCTTTCCTGAGGTGGAAACCTCCTCCTTGACCCAGAGATGCTGCAGTGCTCCTGTCACGGTGGGACAGAGCCCCAGCCCCACGGGAGAGGGAAGGTGGGAGTTTTCCAGGGTAAAGCATTTCCTCTGGTTCCCATCCAGTTAAAAATCATTCAGTGGCCGGCAACAGCTTCTCATCTGGCCTGTAGTGAAACCACTATTTCAGCACAATTTACAGCCTTTCGGGGAAGGGAGAACGCGGTTATTCAGTGACTTCCCTGCACGCCCTCAGGAAGGTCAGATCCTTTTGTTCCCTGCCAGAGCGGTGAAAGCCGTAAACTACAGGAGGGGGAGCGTGTCGGGAGCTTGTACTTCCAGCGCAGTGCACCTGGATGACCCTGCGAACAGCCCCGCAGTGCAGGGAGCTCAGGCACGGAGGGGTGGGATGTGATGGGAGCGCAATATCAGAGCGGAGCACGTCCAGCAGCGCTGGGGCAGCTCCGCAGCTGCAACACAAACTGCGGGGCTGATGCACCTCAGCAAGGTTTGGGTAAAATCTGCTGCTAAAACCCAGCACCAGGACGGGCTGATCGCCATTAATTTCCCCTCAGTAGCCTTTTTCCTGCTAGGAGATGGAAAAGAGGCACAGGTTTTATTCCCCACAGCTGCTGGCACCTCTGGAGCACAGTGTGGGACGCAGCTTTGCTCCCAGGCTCCTGTCAGCAGCTGCCTCAGCTTGCAGGGCACTGCAGAGCTTGTATGGGCTCAGGGCACGGCAGGAAAACCCAGGGCTAAGGCAGGAATGAGGCTGACTTGCCAAGGAGCTTCCCCACCCCGACAATATTTATTAAAAAATTTTAATATAATAAGGGGGAAAAAAAGTTAGTGGCATTATTTCTGCGCTGCCTTGTGACCAAAGTTCTGTGGATATTTAATTGTTGTTTTTCCACACCTCAGGCAGGTTCACACGACACAGACACAACGGGGAGGGAGAAGCCAGCTGAACACACCACTAATTGTTGCACTGAGTTTTCCCACGAACCTCGTTCCATTTCCAACCAGGGGTTTGGGGAACAACGGTTAAAAAAATCCTCCAGGCTCAGAAAATTCCCAAGGAAGAGAAGGAAACATCTTCCATTGTTGCTACACAGTTGTTAACATTTCGTTTCACCAGAAATCAATACAGCCCAAACACTTCTGCCAAAAGCACAAAGGAACAATGGTTCAAGGGCTGCAGAACACCGAGAGGGTTTTTTTTTATCACCTCACCAAGGTATAAAACAAACACTTTCCCTCTGCCTCCCTGTTTATCCTCAACAATATTTATCCACGAAGAGCTGAAACTTATCTCCAGGAAGTTTGCAGAGGAAAGATAGTGAATGAACAGAGAATCAAGAACAGCATTTTGAACAGCCCGGGCGCGGATGGCAAAGCAGCAGTTCCCAACATCATCTTCACCTCATCTTGCTTGTTCAGCCTGACAATCAGCAACTCATTATGCAGCCCCAGCGGTTCTCTGCAATTTAAACGAGGTGTGGGTGATGGTGTGTGATCTCCAAGGTCACTTTCTGCAGAGATGTCTTTAGCCCAGTGGTCTCCAGTTCTTGAAGAATAAAAATGACAATTTCACCAAAGTAAATTACATCCTGGAAGTGTAACACGCTGCAGCAAGGGTACTGGGAATTATCAGATGGGAGGTCTGGGAGATCCAGCTTGGCATACCTTAACTTTCATGTGTATAAAGGAGGTTTCTGGGATCCAGAAACATTCCAGTGGAGCCCTCACAGAAAGAGTTGTCCCCCTTCATTTATCTCCAGGTACAGGGATTCATAATTATAACAATCTCTTCCCGTTGAACCTGGATGCATCAGCCTATTTGGAGTGTATTTCCTTGGATCTTCTTTACCTTGAAAGAATTCATCTCTGCCCAACAGGGAAACATTCCATTCTGCACATTAAAAGCTCCTTTAACCCATCATGAAATTTCCATTCTTTCTTTTCCCAAGCTCTTATCTGAAGAGAATCTTTTTCTTCCTCCATTCAGCAACTGGCTCCTGTCTGCTTTAGCCAGTAGCTGCCTGGGGCATCCCAGTAATTCCTGTGATGATTAACCCCTGTCACCAGGGCCGGGCTTTGACATCACAGAACGAGCAGGTTCCTTTTGGGAACAGATGGATTTATTTATTAAGATTTAACCAACGTTGGCAAATGCCACATGGTGTATATTTGCCAAACCCTCAGGAAGGATTTTCTCACCTCATAGTGAGACAAACCAAAGTTTGGGAAAAGTAAGAACATTTGGCAGTGCATATTCAACTCAACTGGAAATGATTGCTTGGAGGGATTGGTGGTCACACAGATGGTGAAGAGGTGATCTAGATCCATGGGTTCACTGCAACATCAAGGTGATGACAAGACTGGGGATGGAAGAAGAACATATTTAAATTTACCTGCCAGTAACTCCCAATGGGCAACTTTTGATGCCTTCCCCCATTTCATAACGACTCCATACAGAGACTTGCAAATTTATCATATTCTTAATTCCTATCAAAGTTCTTATCCTGCCAGCTCTGCTTTGCACATAAATCGGACACATCCTAAGCCAGGACTGTGTCAGTGACTCGAATGGAGGTGGCAGAACCAGCCCCAGAGCAGGGTGTGCTCCTGGGCTGGGTGAGCAGCATCCCAGGCAGCCTCACACAGAGAAACCCGCTCACAGCGTCTGAGCAGCATTCAGATTCTCAGGGCTTGCATTCATTAACATGCCAATTTCTTGTTCAAGATGAAAGGGGGAGGAAATCTTTCAAATAAGCTTGTAAATAAGATTTTTTTTACCCTTAGCAGAATGACAGCTTTAGTATGTTAAGTGGATTCCTTCTGGCTACAGCGCGCACGCAAAGAACTTGCCAGCAGCGTAATGCCATGGGTGCAGGGTGCTAACCTGGGAAAGAACCCCCCAGAACAAAGGCTAAATCACAGGCCAGACCCCAAAAACTGAGCTAGCTGTGGTCAGCAGGCTCCTCAGTCTTGCAAAGCCTCGCACTTCAGTCAGCTCTTGTTAGAATCCAAGGGAATGGAACCACGTGTCCTTTTAGTGTCCACCATGGACACACTGGCTAAATCCAAAGTGACAAAAGGATTTTAGTTGTGCTTTTTTGGAGACAGGACCACAATATCTACTGAACAGGACTGTCCCTCAGCTGGTTTTTAACCAAAGGATATAACCCTACCAAAAGGCCTCCTTAGCTTCCAGCAGCAGGAAAGCTCTGAGGTTTCCCAATCATTTCCATAAAAACTATGTGCCAGTTTTCCAAAAGAGATATCATCACAGCTGGAAACATCACAGCTGGAAACATCACAGCTGCTCCCTTCAAAAACATGTGTTGGAACTTAAACCAGCCTCACCAGAACTTTATCTGTTACACCTAAAACAACCTCAGGGATGGAAAAAGGGGTATGGAGGGAACCAGCTCAGCCTGAAGGATGGCTGTGGCTGGGATAGGGTAGACCAGGATAACATCACAGCCTGGCTGCTGGCACAGCTGTGGCACTGAGGACTCCAGGAGCAGCTGCTCTCCCCCCACAGGTGCTATTTTGGGGCTGAGCAATCACATTGCTGGGATACATCACATGCCACTGCGCCTTCCCTGGAAAAACCTTGAAACTTTCACGGAACTCCCCAAGCACTGAAAAACAGTTGGGTGATATCCCTGCAGTGCTCGGTAGGAAAAGCCAGAACAACGCCGGCTTTATATTAATTTTGAGAGTAAGTAATTTTGTTTATCACAATCTCCTCGAGATGTCACCCGTAGGATGTGCTGTGGTGACCAAATACCTCTGGCCTTGCTCCACCAGGATAAAAGCCACTGGAATCTAATGTCCCTCTTGACTGACCTTAAACCTCGAGAGGCAAGTGACTAGCAGGAAACACTTGGTTCAGGCATGTCACAGTAATTTAGGTTATCCTAAAACGTCCCTAAATCTTCATGTATTGCCCAATTTTATGGTGTCAACTGTCCCAGAAAGATTCAAACACCCCAAGGCTGGGAACGGGACCAATTTAGCCAGAGCTCACAGGCACGAGATTAAAACCTAAAGCATTAAGAGCCTTCTGGGGTTTGGGTTTCCCCCCACTTCCTCTCCTGCTGGAATCAGGAAGTACAAAGCAGCAACTGTGAAAATAAAACTTAGTTTCTTTTCGGAAAGTTACTTGAACTTTCTGAACTTCGTGCTCATTCCCATTGAGGGCAAAGATCCAAGGTTTTTTTTTCCTGTACTTAAACCAGGTTCAGTCATCCTTAGTAATTAAGGGCACTAGATCAAAAATTAATTTTATTGTACCAGTAACACAACCACAATGGATCTTCATAAAATTTAACCACACGGAGAAGTGGGTTGCCTGAGATCTGCCATTCAAGCAGGCTTTATTGCATTTAAATATAGAGTCATGAAAAATAAATTAAGAATGGGGATGACCCTTTGTCTACCTAGAGGCCCAGGAAAGATGTTTGCCTCTGATACAGTCTGAAAATTAGCATTTTATAGGGCCTGGGATGCTGCCTGACACACAAAATACTTTAAAATTCTGTAAATAATGTAAGTAAATTAACAAGAGATAGTGACTGCAATGAATAAAACATAAGTTAAGTACCTTTCCCTTTCCTCTGAAGCCTAGAGAAAAAAGTGACTAGATTCAGCTCTTTGGGGGAAAAAAATTGCAAGTGCTTGTAGTGTTTGGTCAGAGAACACACAGATAATTCAGAGAAACACTGAAAAGTCAGACTGAAGCATCTTCTATTTAACTATGGAAAAGCCAGGCCTTGGTGGCAAAGGCAAGCCCCTTGGGTTGAGTTTTAGCCTTGTCAGGGACAGTCCAACACCCATCAAGCGCTTGGGAAGATCATCAGGGCTCACTCTGCCCCCTTCTCACTCCTCCTGCTCCCCCTTCACCCCCACCAGGCTCCTCAGAGGGGGCTGCTCCTGGGGAGGGTCAGCACAGCTCAGGGGGGGCTTTTTCCTTCCAGCAAGAGCTGCTGAGCCCTGCCAAAAACTCTCCTGCCCTCTCCGAAGCTCAGAGAGCCAGGGAAGAACAGGGAAGCCCAAGTTCAGTGCTGTGAGTTGGGAATGTAGCAAATGTGTGAAAACCACGATCAGCAAATGTGTGAAAACCACGATCAGCCCCAGCCCCAAACCACCTCCCACATTGGCACAGGGCTCTTCCTGCTTCCTTAAGCCCAGTTTAAGCCTGGGCACACCTGAGCAGTCCCAGAATGTGTCTGTCAGCAAGGCAGCACGTGGCTGTCACGAGGAGTTCTCAGGGAACAGAAATGGGCTTGGACCTCCTCCTCTAGCACCAATGTTTCATGGGGGTTTCCCAGTTCTTTGCACACCCTTTAAATCAGAGAAAAGGGCCAAGAGGCTTTGATACGACCCTGGACAAGAAAATGAGTTGCCCACCTGTGAAGAAAACCCCGGTGCCCCAAAGGGGAGCTCTGAGCTCAAAGGCACTACAGCTGGTGAGGCAGCTGGCTGACACGACTTCTATTTTTACATTTACAGTTTGGATCTGGACCTGAAGCCCTAAAACAACATCCCTGGCTAGGGCAGAGCAGGGATCCTGCAGCAGCATGCAGGCTCAGAGGCACAAGGCTTATCAGATGGGCTGGAAATATGACAGCAAGGGCCTCTCCCAGGATGTTTTGGCCTGTGATCCGGGATGAACACCTGGAAGCCAAGAGGAGCCTGGAACAGATTAAGTGAATTGGCCAGACTTTCTCATTCTGTTAACATGCTGCAGGCTTCCTCTGTGCTTTGGGCAGGGCTTCAGAGTGGGTCTTTATTTGATTCAAACCAGATAGACCATCACAAATCCAAGACTCCTGCTCATATCAGCATCACCCAGATGCTGTCTCTGCAGAAAAGGGCCTTTGTGACAGGAGCATCTCTGACAAAGTCAACCAGCATCACAGAAGCATCTCTGACAAAGTCAACCAGCACACAGAGCAGGGTTTGGATGCAGGCAAAGCCTAGCAAAGTATTCCACTTTGGCTCTCTTTTCCCACCTTTCATCCTCTCTGCTCACTCCTCCACATTAAGTTTCACTGCCCCAAATCACAGGAAGATTCAAACCATGGCAGGTTCCAAACCTTGCATGAGGAAGCTCAGCTGTGACCTCCACAAGGACAAGCACTGAGATCATCTCCTTGGAGAGCCCGAGCCACGGTCACGACGTGTCATGGCTGGGACGTGGCTGGGCCATCGTGTCCCACCACCCCAGACAACAGCTCCTGTTCATTTTCCTCCTGAACAGCAACACTCTTACCTCATATTCACGGGGGTGACTCAGAGGCCCCACAGAGGTCTCGTTTCTGCAGCCACCTCATGCCTTCAGGAGACGTGAAGCCAGGACAAGTACACCCAATGACACCAGTGGGGACACACACACACACACAGAGTCCTCTGACCCACATCCCTGTTTCACCCAGCGCTCACAAAAACTGTCTCTCAGGGATCCCAGTGTCCCCGTGTATATAAGATATAAGGAAGGACATGGAGGGGCTGGAGCAGGTCCAGAGAAGGGCAACGAGGCTGGGGAAGGGTCTGGAGCACAAGTGCTGTGAGGAGAGGCT
>JAWWES010000042.1:11250950-11269550 GCA_035583135.1 Lophotriccus pileatus
ATGTGGCATCAGTGCCATGGGCTGGGGGACAAGGTGGGGTTGGGTCACGGGTTGGACTGGATCAGCTCAGAGGTCTTTTCCAACCTGGTTGATTCTGTGATTCTGTGATAATTTAATTTCAATTTAGTTGAGTGGCAATGTTCAACCAAGAAAGTCATAACATGATGAGGACCCAAGGCAGCAACACCGCAGGCACAAAACGAGGTCTCTGCCTTTGCTGTTCCTGCTCTGAGTGGTTTCATGGCCAGGGAAGTCCCAGCACGAGTGTTTGCACTTGCAGGTAGCAAATAAAAGCCAAATGCTCCAAGAGAAAGGCAGCTTCTTCTCCTGCCCCTTCTCCTGCCCAGGGTCCAACATCTCATCGATCATTTCCACGTGGTTCGTGCTGACAACACAAAACATGTTCTGTGCAGGAAGGAAACTGCTGACACCAATTACCAGACCAGGAAAAGGGAAGGATTTTATCAAGTGCCATTGCTGGCAGATCTGCTTGTGTGTAAGGCCTTCCAGTAAAGATATAAATCACTAGATAAATGGTTTGGAGTGAGGCATATTGCCCCACTATGCTGCTAGAAGAGAGCTTGGCTCCCAGATGAGGGAAACAGTCCTGACCTTCTTCCAGGGAAGCCCAGTTAGTGCCCTCTTGAGTCTGCACAGCCAGATTGAAGCAGGGAAAACTTAAGCTCTACCCCAAATGCTGTCATTTATTCATTTTATGATCTTGGGTAAGGTACAGCCCCATTTTTGCCTCAGTTTCTCTAATTCAAAGTGGAAGTGAACCCAGCCAGCTTCTGAAAACTGCTTTAATATTTGTGGGAAAAAATCCCTGAACATAAAAAACAAAATACCCCAAAATCCCAAGGAATGGTCTTACAGACTCATCAGGATGATGAACCAACAACTTCTTTCCTTTGCAACAGCAGAAATTTCCAGCACAGACACTCTGTGGGTTCAGGCTCCTGCAGCTGCTGATGGGAACACACAAGAAGTGTGGATTTCCCAGCTTGATGATTTTGGTCAAAGTTGTCCCTGCCTGGGGGCTTTTCACTCAGAGGACACCAGGATTTCAAGTTCATTGTTTTACAAGCAGACAGAATGGGTTTGTTGCTGTTAAAACCATTTTTCACTGAGAACTGCCCGGATAATTTCCCTTCTCTCCCCCCCTTCCTATTCCCGGGCCCTCGTACACCAATGCTGCTGATTTAGATCTAGATTTGTCTAAATGCTACTGAAAGCCAGCAAGAAAAATCTGTCTGTCAGCATTCTGTCTGTCCCCTTTTTTTGGAAAGAAAAGTCCACTTTTCTTTCAGCCAGCCCACAGCTCCCTCCCTGGGCCAGGAAACCTGGGGCTGCTCCTGGTTCTCAGCTTCACTTTAATGTCTCAGTCTTCGGGAGAGGATTTGTAGCCAGAAAAGCCCCTGCCATGCTCATGGTGCTTCTCTGGAAGACAGAGGGTCCCAGTGGACTTTAGATAGAGAATCCTAGAGTGGTTTTGGGTTGGCAGGGACCTTAAAGACCACCTTATTCCATGGGCAGGGACGTCTTCCACTGGACCAGGTTGCTCAAATGTATGTATGGGTTGTTGGGCCAGTCCTTTGGGGGAAATTGTTATTAAATCCAACCCAAATTTGACTATCCCAGGTTCAGCACTGGCCTGGGTGCTGGCTGGGCAGCCCAGGGTTTATCTGCTGGCACACACATTGCTGCTCCAAGGCAGGCAGAGCTGAAGGGGCTGCTCAGCCTTCCATGATTTGCTATTCCTGAGGCACAATCAGCCCGATTTACACCCGGAGCTGCTCCTGGAGGACGCCTCAACTTCAGGCACACCTGAGAAGCACCTGATGCTGCAGAGGGGCCAGCAGGAGCTGTGCTGTGAGACAAAAAGTACAGAGTGGTGCATGGAATAGAATTAATCAGTTTGCTCTGAAAAAGAAACTCTCCTTGCTGGGAAGGAACCAGCTCTGCCTGTGTGATGAAAAATTAAAGAACCCCCGGCCTGGTGCTTTCCTCCTGAGGGGGCTTAAAGCAGCAGCCTGAAGAGAGAGGCAGAGTTTTCCCCTTACATCTCAATGCAGATGCTCTGCCCATCTCAGTGAGTTTCCTAAACACATTGCCCTCCTTGTTGCCCTAAAATCCAGGGGGATGTTCATCCCTTCCCCTCTCCAGAAGAGAATCAACTGAAAGAGGAAGAAAAATCTTTCTTTTCAGTTACTATTTTGCTGAGACTGAATTCTTGGAGCTGCATTACCCCAGATTGAGCCAACCCAGCATCTCCCTCATGCAACATGAGCATTTGCTACTCAGATTTTGGAGGGAAGAGACTGAATTTGGGCATTTACTGCCCTGTACACCAGCAGACTCCCTGAGCAAGGAGACTGTGCCGCTACCAAAAAGAGAAGCAGCTTCTTTTCTTTGGCATTTCACCGCTTTCCTTTGGGATTTCACCCCTTTTCAAGGCTTAAGGGACAGGAGCATCACCATCCTCGCAGCTCAGGGATGATGGAGAGGTTACCCAGGGTGGGCACTCGTGGTGGCCCCACACGGGCAGTGCAGTGGCTGTGCCCTCCTCTCCCACCTATTCCTTTCCAGTGGGAGACCCCACTGTTCCCCCTTCAATCCTGGGACACAGAGAAACCAGGGAGGGAATTTGGGATGAGGGTCCCGCTGTCCCTGCTCCATTAACCACCCCTAAACCCCTGAGCAAACCCAGGGGCTCCAGCAGACAGAGCTGGGGCAGCAGCAGCGCCCACAGAACAAGGGGGGCTTTATCCAAACCTCTGCACCTCCGCTCCCAAACACAAACAAAGGCACAAGCCTTCCATTTTCTTCTTTTATTACCCACCTTAAAAAAACCAAAACCCTAAAACAAAACACTGGTCAGCCACAGGATTCCTGTTTTTATGGAGCCCATCCTGCCACGCTATTGCTCCACAAGGACATTATTAATGCCATTTACAGCTCAGCTAACAACCGAGCCCCGGCCCCTCCGTACGGAGCAGCCATTCCAGAGGTGAGCCCAGCAAAACCTCCTTCTGCCTGGCTGCAGCCCTCCCTCTGCATCCTGGCCGTAAAATCAAATTAAATAAAAGATCCCATTTCACCAAGGGCCTAATAGCAATTTGTGTAACATTTCCATTATACAGCGCTGCCTACAGAAAACATACACTGGAGCACTTGGACGATTTAACAGGGAGCATTCCAATAGGAAACATTATTAGATTTTCCTATTAAGCTGCTCAGGGCACACGCTCACTTAATAGACGTTAATTACATTAGCAAGGCTGCAAATTCGGTCCTGGTGGAATCCAAGAGACTTTTTGCAAAATTGACTCAGTCCTGGAATTTCTAGAGGGACAAAAGGTAAAAAATAAAATAATTAAAAAAACAAAACAAAGCAAAACAACCCCAACACATAGATAGAAAATTGGAACAAAGCCACCATGTCACCACTTCCTCAGCAGTGGCTCTAAAACACTTTAATGTACTGGCATGTTTTGGTTTTACATTCCCAGAGTGGAATTTTCACAAATTTCTCAGCTTGGCAAAATAATTGGAGACAGCTTATAATATTTGAATAATGGAATTTTTCAATTTTCTTTTTTTTTTTTGCCAGTGGAAAGGACGGTTGAAACAGCAAAAAAGGCTGAATATTTCAGTTCAGTCTCTTTGTGAAACCACTGAAAGTGTTTCAGATTTCCTCAGCATGTGCTTCTGTCCTATTACAGTCAATGGGGGTTTAAATACACACTTTGAGTTAACAAGGCATATCATGATTAGCCTAAATCAAGATCTAATTACCGAAGATTGTTGACAAATGATTTCAGACAACATGTAAATGCTAGCCAAACACTGTTTCTCTTGCATCCGACAGAATTACTCTTTTTGAGATGATTAGCTCTGGTCTGGGTGTATCATACCCCATATCTGGGGCTCTGCTTCCACACACAGCTCACCTCAGCCATGGTTTGGAGCATCCCCAGTTCTCCACTGACTGCCAAGGGAGACTAAGCATGGATTTGGAACTCCACAGCTGTATAAAATTGCTTCTGGCTCCAGCACTGATCTTTTGGAGGTACAATTCCTCTTCAGTTGTGCTGTCCACCCTGACTCTCAGGAAATGGAGCCTACAAAGGATCCCCACTTGCAGGGCAGGGAATGGGGAGCCCTTCTCCAAGGGCAGGGGCAGAACTGGGGCTGAAAGGTGCCCCCAGGATCCCCAGCCCTGCTGCAGGGTGGGACATGGACAGGACACCCCTCGGGGTTCACTGCTGGTCCTGCTGCAGACCCCGAGGCACAAAGGACGGGCAGGTGACACCCACGGGGGTCTCTGGTGTTGGGTCTCTCCCCAACAGCAAGCACAGGAAGAGAATCCTTATAATGGAATTCTATAATACATATAATTGTATAATGAAATCTCCTAAATCTTAATTAGTCACACTTTACCTTAAATTCAGTAAGGAGCTGATGACTCAGGGGCCTGGACAGACCTTTCTGTTCACTTTAACACGTCAGTGTTAGAAATACTAAGCCCAGTAGACACTCCCAAGCCTTGTCCTAATCCCTTCCCTTGCTCTGAGCTTACATGACTTGTAACAGATGTGTTGCATCAATAATTAAGATAAATCTAAAGGAAGATTAGGCCTGAATGCCAGTTTCTGGAGAAGAGGGAGGTGATGGAGTTTGGCACAGTGGCACAGGAACGTTGGACTCAGTGGTCGTGGTGTTCTCCAAATGTAGGGATTCTGTGATTCCGAAGTGAAGGCCCCACCTGAGCCCAGGTGTCAGTGCCAGGCTGCAGGAACACCAGCTCTGTCCCCTCCAGCCTTCAGTGCTGTCAATCCTGGCTGCTGAGTTACAACCTCAGGGGAGTTTTATCAGCCTCAAGAGGGGGAAATCAATCCTCTTCAGTCCCACTTCTGCAGGGCTGGGGAGCTGAAACACAGCTCTTTGGGAGGACTTTCTGGTGCTGGGTGCTGCTGGGTTACTGGTTCCCATCAGGGTGACACAGCGTGTGACATCTGTCCTCCTAAACCACTGACCTCACTGCGGGTGACCACCACATCCCCTCCTAGACTGGTGAACCTCCACAGCTCATTACTTTGAATCAGTTCCCACATGAATACACCTCTTGGCCTGACTCACCTGCACACGGTGTAGGTGGAGCACCTGGAGCTGCCCTGCTCTGAACCAAGACCTGTGTTTTCCCCATATTTCCATCCCTAAGACTCACAACTTCCAGAGCTGCCCATCTCAGCAGCCAGGAGAGACCACCTCTCCCAAGGTGTCCCAGTCCTGCTCCACTCATGGGCTCTAACTCAGGTCTTCCAAGTTGTCTCATATTGGCCTCTTCCAGTGAGACACCTGCAGGGAAGAACACTCGAGGGGGAATTTGATGCCTAGCACTGCTCTCTTCAACACTTTGCAGCAGGAGGTCCCCATGCCTGGAGAGGGAGTCTCCTGGTGCCAACCACCACTGGGGCTGGGAATTGGGGACCATCTGGGCTGTGGGGAGCTGGGTGAAGGTGGGAAACCCTGGAGGAGAAGGGCAAGTATTTCATCCTGACAGTATTGGGCAGAGCCTGAGTTTGAGGGAGCTTTGGGTAACTCTGCTCAGCCCCTTGGAGCTTGTCCTGAGCCCTCAGGAGCTGCAGCCAAAGGGCTCCAGCTCCATTTCCATCCCCCGGGGCAGGGATGTGCCACACCCGGGAGGAACAGCCATTTCCCAGCACCACACCGAGGAGGCAGGAATAGGAAAGTGCTTGTCTCAACACAAGATTTCTGACAGCTTTTAAGCAGACAGGCTGGAGCTGAAAGCCACCATTAGTAACCCATCTCCCAGGCAATCCCTCACGTTCTGTCATTTGGGCTGAAGTGACTAACTGGCCTTTTCCAGAGGCCAAAGACTACTTATGAACCCTCCCTTTAAGCTACATGCAGCCAATGACATCCCCAGTGTGAAGTTTTTCGGGCACAGAACGTCTAATTAAGCACATGATAACATCAGCCCAACTTCTGCTCCACTGCAGGAGCTGTCACCACACACAACCACTGTTTCCTGCGGGTTTTTATCATGAAATCCATCATATTTGGCATTTCTCTTCAGTCCCCAGCACAAGGACACACACTGTTATACATGCAACTCTCAGTTTTCTAATTTAACTCCATTTCTACCATTAATGCTTGGAAGAAAGGGGAAAAAAAAAAAAGGCTCTGGGAATGATCTGAATGTAATTGAGGCCTCAAAGTAGAAGCTAATTCAAAGCAAAACAGACCACCCCTCCCTCCCTGCCATCATGCCCTCATTTCCAGCAGCAAAGCAAGACTCAGAAGCACTTAAGATATTACTGAGCTGAAGTGATGTGTCAGGAAAGGAGCTCTGGCTGCAGATAATCCACTGAAATCAGCACTAAACCCTTAAAAGCACGGATGGACCTCGTAGCATGTCCCACATCTCCCTGTGTTCCGGGACAGCTCGAGGGACTGGGCTTGGCTGGACAAGACAAACTTGTTTCTTCACAAAAGCGAAGTGTTCCACCAGAGAGGCTGAACCAGTGTAACTGTGCCGGCTGTTTTAGCCAAAAATAAGCGCCGTGCAGGAAACACAGAGCCTTGGGCGAGGTGTGGTGCCAGCGAGGAAAAGGGAGAGAGAACCAGATAGGAGAGCAGGGCTGAGCCAGGGAATGCTGCCTTTTGGGAAGCTTTCCCCAGCACCCTTCTGAGATGGCAAAGAAACCTCGGCTTGGAGGAGCTGGTGGCAGAAAGGAAAAGCTCTCTGAGGTGCAGCTCAGCGGCAAAGGGCTCAGCTCAGCCCGGGGCAGCCCAGGCAGAGCAGTCAGTGGGCACCACGGGGGACAGGGAAGGGACATTCCAGCCTCAAGGGCATATTTGGCCTGGAACAGCAGATTGGTTTCCTCTCCCAGCTGCAACCCAGATGCTGTTTTTCTCATGGCAAGATGTGTTGAGCTCTGCTCATGGCATGCCCAACACCAGGATGTTGGACTGGCAGCTGTGGGCCTCCTTCAGTGGGCAATTCCACAGCTCTAATGGCTCTGGAGGCACAGCTGAGCCTACTTGTAGGAGCAAGGGGGTGAAACTGAAGAAAACTGATTTTTCACCTCAAGAAATGCCTTTGCATCTATTCATACCCGTGCTCTAGGTAGGAGAATCCAGTTGTTGGAACAAAAAAACTCTCCTCCTACAGAGATTGGGTGGATTCAGAACCCACATCTGGTCATCTCAGGGACTCCTCTCCTCTCCCTCTGCCACAGCCCCACTGACCATCTGAGACTGCTTTATCGCTGGGAAAACACACCTCTGCTCTCATTTCTATTAAAAACCTTCTAAAATCTGCTCCATCTCTGGTTCCTTCCTGCGAATAGTACCGACCAACATTTGTTTGGGTGTTTACACTGCTCACTGTCCAAGGAGCAAGGCTGTCACCTTTCTGCCATCCAGCATCCCACAAAAAAGTACATCCCCCGGAGTACATCACAGCATTCAGGAACGATCTCTAGGCAGAAGCTGTTGTTAATCCCCAAGCAGCACAAAGCAACCCACTGATTTTTGTCCAGGGTTTCAAGATGACCACCCTCAGGAGGTTGGTGACCTGCCTGACACTCCCTCTGCTCCGAGGTAGGGCAGGAACCAGTGGCCAAGCCCAGAGGTGCCAGCACACAGCTCCCCAGCACTGCAGCCACGCTGATCCTCACCCAGGAGCTGGCCCTGCCTGAGCTCGCTTGGCTGGTGAGACCAGAGCCCAGAGAGGTGTGGCTGCAGGCAGGGAGAAAACAGATGTCTGCCACAGACACCACTCACTGATACTTTCTCCCCATTTATGATTTATTTCATGGACACCATGGGTCAATGAGGGCTCTGTTCTTGTGAACTCTGCACTAACAGTTTTATAAGCCAGATCTAAGAATAACTGGAGAGACCTCCCTGCCAGGGCACAAGAAAACTCTCTGCACTTTGTTGCAAGAGGGAAAACTCTCAGTGATGTTTTTTTTTTTGCTACCTTTATGCTGAAGACCCCACATACAATATTTCTTCAATTACAATCGAGGAAGATGGGAGGGAAAAGAAAACATATGATAAAAACATCATTGTGCCCTTTAACATCACGAAACCAGCTCAGTGGTAAGTGCAGAGATTGACCTATGAGTATCAACACAACTGGGGGCAGAAAGGGAAGGAAAAAGAAAAACCTCAATCCATGGGGCAGCAAAAATTTCTCCCAGTGTTGGGAGCAGCCCCGTGGGGAAAAGAAGGGTGGAAACTGAATTCTCCAGAGAGAGAGAGAGACAGAGACAGAGATGTTGCACTGATTGTGGTCTTCTGATGAAGAGAGAAATGGTTCCTCATGTGGGTGCAGGCAGAGCAGCTCTCAAGTTACTGCTGCTTTGCTGCAGGGAAAACATCCCCTGCTCCCTTTATCAGATCTGCCCCAGGACTGGAGATCAGCCAAGAGGTTATTTTGGTCCAGACTCACCTCCCCTGCATGAGGTTCCAATTCAGGGATAAACTGACCTGGATCCCCTCCATCCTCACCAGCCAGGACTCACCTGTACGAATCCTGTGTGTTGGGGAGGTCCAGACTGGGGGTTGTGATGGGCATTTCATTCTGCTGGTGCTCCAGGGTGCTGCAGGAACGTTTCCAACCCCAGCATAATCTGCAGCAGCTTCCCAGCAATCCCCAGTGGAACCCAAAACTCAGTACAGGTGTGTCCCAGATCCCTTCCCAGCACTGCATTCCAGGGATGAGGGAGCAACCTGTGCAAACACAGCAGGGAGGCATTATCAAATGACATTATCCAGTGATAATTGATGATCAGACCGTTAGAACAGAGATTAATGTCGTAGGGTCACAGAAGATAGTCTAGAAGGGACCTTGAGGTCACCTAAATCCATCCAACTGCCCCACAAAAGGCTCATTTCTGACAGATATTTGACCTCTTTGGAATAAGAAGGAAGTTTCTGACATAGATAATATTTTAAATAAATATTTTCTTTGGCTGACTACAAAATACTTCATTCATTTCTCCTGTATCTAAAAACTCCCCAAAGGCAGTTTTCTTCAGGTAACTTCAGCATGGGATCAACCCCTCAATCAAAAGTGCTTCTGACTTCTACATTGTTTCTAGCAAAATAATTCATCTTGGGGCAACAAAAGCTCCAGGGGAGGTTATTTTTCTCTTGCTTTTATTTTTCTTCGTGGTCAGCCAAGACAATGTTGCTTTCATTTAAAAAATGTTTAGAATTTCCAGCAAAAAGAAGTAATTCCTGTCTGCAGAGATGTGGGGATGCTTGCTCCAGGAGCAGGGGTGAGGACACGAGGGGGTTGCTCCAAGGAGTTTTGGTGCAATAAGCTCTGGTTTGCACACTTTTCCCTCAACTTGTTTCCTCCCCAGTTCCTGCCTGTGTCGAGCCAGGATCTGGAGGCTGGCAGGGAGGGAAAGGGGGAGGAGGGACCTTCATTAGGTACTTCAGTGAACTTGCCTGGGAGGTGCCACCCTCTGGGATGAGGGATGTGAAAGTGTAACACCGCGTTTCCCTCCCATAATTACAATTAAATCACGTAATAATACCAGGTTGTGATTGATTGTGACACTTCACCACTGCAGGGTGTTGGTCATCAGGAAGAACTGACTGATCACTGGAGCTGTCACTTGGCCATGCAGAGTCCTTCCACTGCCTTTTAGGTGGGGAATGAAAGTATCTTTAGATAAATAAGACTTTAAAAAAGACCCAGGTCACTCTCAACCCCTTCCCTCCCTCATGGTGTCACTCAGCAGAGCAGGAGGTTGACAGAGAGCTGCCTCCAAAGGCATTATTTGGGTGCTGTAAGCCTACAGAGATCCTTCCTCACCACAGTCACCCTCCAGGTGTGGAGACACTGAGGTGAAGGACAGCAGGGACCGTCCTCTCCAGCCCCACAGGGACTGTTTGTGTTGGTGGCTCGGGCACAGCGGCAGTTTCTGCTCTCTAATCCCTCCAGAGAGCAGAGGTCCAATCCTCAGATGGGATTTGTATCTGCTTAAATGCTTTAAAGAACTGTGGGCTGAGAGCCAGGAATGCACCTTTGATTGGCAGCCCTGCCACAGGCTTCCTGCACATCCTTGGGCAGATCCCTGTGTGGATGCGCTTGTGGAGCAGGAGGAAACTTCTCGGGCCTGAAGGACACTGATCCTGGAGACAAGGACTGACCATTCCAAGGGATGCTGCCCTGCCTTGCCAGTGGGGCTCAGTGAGACCTCTTGGGACCTCCTGTAGGAGCCACAAGGAGCTCACACTCCAGGCTGCTCCTCTTCCCGCCCCTGGGAGAATCCCAGCAGCTCCCAGGTGACTTTAGGCACATTAATAACTAGAGAGGTCTGCTGTCTGACAGGGACACAGCCCTGCACTCTGCCAGCATCTGCCAGGAGTGCTGTCAAGCAACTAACTGCCTGTAATTGAGCTCTCAGAAGTGTCTGCCCTGAGGTGAGCCACAGAGAAATTTCACAAATGAAGATAATAGATGTTTATGTCACACACACACAGCGAGAGGCAGCAAGCTACGATCACTCACTTGATAAATCCACCTTCAGCAGCAACAGCCTTGTCCTCCACAGCTGAATTAGGGCCTCTCTGGCAGCATTGGATGCCTCAGAAAGCAGAGTGGGGCTGCTTATTGCCCTGCATTGAGCCATGCCTGGAGCAGGTCAGAGTAATCCGTGTAACACCACCCTTATCCCACAAATATTCATAAATTTCTGCAGACTTCCAGACAGGATTCATTATCTGCAGGCATTCACCAGAACATCTGGAGAAACAGGGCCAGCCACATTGCAAACATCAATCAATTCCTCTCCCTTGGAGTCAACACTGCTATGCCAACGTGCCCTTGCCAAGAATTAGTCAATCTTCTCTAAACTATAAGCTCTTCCTGAATTTACTGTTTATTCCCAGGACACATCATTATTTATACTTTAAAATAGGAGAATGAAGGCAGTGAACAGCAAAAAAGATACACATGGACCCAGCTGGAGTATCCAAGTGCTGCTCCAGGATTATGGAAGCTGTCAGGGTAAGGTAAAGCAGGACTGGGAATTCTGGATGGAAACAACATAGAGATGCGAGACCAGGGAGAGCTGCTGGCCAAAAACACCCCATCCAAGCAGTCCAGGAGCATAAGCCAAGCCTCCCAAAGCACAGCACTTTGCTTCAGCTCTTTAGACAACCTCCTGAAGGGGTTGTGAACCTGTGAGGGACCAGTGAAACTGCCCAAGCACCTGGGGCTGAAGTGTTTGGGGTAACGTTTTCAGGAGTGATTGCTCCTGAAGCCCAGGTCCCAATTAGGCTTCTAAGTGCCAGTATAAGCAAATTGCTTCTCTATTTTGAAGCTAGAGGCCATAGAAACCTAGTCCTCATCAGGATTCCATAGGAAAATGAGTGCCAAGAGCCCAAGTTGCCGTTGAAAATGGGATTGTACAGAATTAGAAAAGCACCTCAGTATAAATCTTCTGGAGTGCCTGTGAACTGCCAAGAAGATCAAAGTCTCCCCATGATCCTTCCTTGAGGAGGGCAGAAAGTGGAGTCCCTGAGACTCCTGGAGTCAGGACTCCTGGAGGTGACCCTTCTGCAATGACCTCGTGGTTTGGTCTGTGCAGACCCAAATACAGGCCCTTGGCTTCATCTCTGAAGAGCTACACGTGAGCAAAGGGTTAATCCTTTGCACTGCTGAGGTGGGCTCTGCCACAGCTGGCAACACAGACACTAAACTAATGTTTCACAGACTGCCCTTCCACAGGTAATTTAGTCCTGGTGCCCCAAATCCCATCGTATTGACCTCCTTACTCAGAGAGATCCAGCACAAGGCCCCTCACCCCACATCCCCCACCCCCCTGCACCGCTGGAATCCCAGCCCTGACTGTCTGCAGACTGTTACTCACTGTTGGTACACAAACACTGTGTGCTTTCCAGCACAATACTTGAACAACAGAGTTGCCAAACATGCTCTCAAACAAAGCAGTATAAAGCAAATATACACAGAGGGAGCATAATGAGATCCCAGCACTGTTCCCCCTCCAGGGATGGGTGATGCCAACCCCACACAAGGCATATGAACTTCCCCAGGACTGAGAGCCAACAGGATTTCTTGTACAACTGCATCACTTTGTGCATCTGTGGCCATGTCAATGTGGAGGGAGTAAGAGTCAATCTCCCCAAGGTTGCTCAGGATGGAGCTGAGTCCCAGCCTGCCCAGGAGTTTGCTGCTGTGTTTGGAGCTCTGTACAAGCAGATCCCACCAGATGCCATAAGCCCTGAGGGTCCACTGAAGTTACTTGGAGAAAAAAAAAAAAAGAGAGCTTGATTCATACCAAGCTGAGGATTTGGCCCTCCACTCTGGAATTTGTTGCAAAGACTTGAAAAAAAAGGAATATTATTCTATGTCCATGTTTCAGGGTCACCTGAGCAGCCCACGCTGCAGCTGGAGATGCAACACACCTACAGCTGCACATGGAGTCATGGAATGGTTTGGGTGAGGAGGCACCTTAAAGATCATCTTGTTCCAACCCCCTGCCATGGGCAGGGACACCTTCCACTAGCCCAGGTTGCTCCAAGCCCCATCCAACCTGGCCTTGGACACTTCCAGGGTGGATACTTCCTTGGACACAGCTTCTCTGGGCAACCTGTGCCAGGGCCTCACCATCCTCACAGGGAAGACTTTTTTCCTAATCCAAACCTGCCCTCTGTAAGTCTGAAGCCATCCCCCCTTGCCCACATGACAGTGATCCCAGTTTTTGGGAAGGTATCTGCTAAGTTCCACCCTGCCTGTCAGCAGGGCTGCCCTCCCCATGCTGTCTTGCTGGTCCCCAGGAGACCTGTGCTTTGGAGCTTCCCATGGCAGAGCTGTGTTAATACTTGGCCTGGAATTTACTTTTCCCACCATTTTCATGATCAAAGAAAGCCAAGTGCTGTCTGACACTTCTGCAGTGGATCCTGCTTTAGTCCAGCACTGAACAGCAGTTAGGATGGGTCCAGTGGCTCCAGCACATCTCCAGATCTGCCTGACCTTCACCTGCAGCTCTGCTCAGCTATCAGCTGGGACAGGGGCCTTTCCCACCCCTCCTGCTGCAGAGACACCTCCAGCTGGGGAGGTCCCTGCTCCTCTCCCCCCTGCCCCATCTGGCTGCCTTATGCTGGGCCAGAATTAGCACAAGTGTCAGTGCCACTCGGTTCTCCAAAAAAGTTGTTTTCTTACTTTTTAACTGCATGGAAGTTTCTGCACAGCGGGTTTCCAGGGGTGAAGTGGATTTTCCGTAGGACATAATGAAAATCTGGGGAGGAGAAATGAGTCAAAAACTCCTTTGGGTTTTAGGGGAGTTTTCCTTGTTCGGCTTTTTGATTTGCAGGTTTTGCTTTGGCTCAGGAGGGAGGGGGAGTGGGACAGAGAGCAGAGCAGCTCTGCCTCTCCTACAGCGGGTTGTAGACAGCAGGGTCTTTCCTGTGCCCACTGAGATGTGGGACCATGGATTGAGACCAGGCTGGTCAGAGCCTCTCCCAGTTCTCAGCATTGACAGGTCATGGATTGACCAGAGTCCTCCAGCTTTTTAGGCTGCAACTACAGGAATGTGATTTACCTGCTCACTTTCCCCTGTTCCTTCCCAAGCTCAGCTTTGGGATTCAGTCCTGGAGGCTGGTTGGTCATCCAAGATGACACAGGTGAGAGAGTGTGCTGGTTTGGGCTGGGGTTAATTTTCTTTATAGCAGCTGATACAGGGCTGTGATTTGGATTTGTGCTGGGAACAGCACTGATAACCCAGGCATGTTTCCCTCACTGCTCAGGAGGGTTTCCACAGAGCCAGGGCCTTTTCTTCTCCCCACACCATCCCACCAGTGAGGGGGTTAGGGGGCACAATAGATAACACAGATAACTGTCTTTATCCCAACCCCCAGGTTCTCAGATTTACTCTTCCAATCCAGTCCTCCCTCCCACCAGGGGACAGTGGGGCTGAGCTGCCAGCTGGGGTGAAACCAAGACAGAGAGGAAGACCATGGTAAATCCAACCTGTCACCAGATTTCTAAGCTGTTGGTGAAGCACTAGGGAAACACTGAGCTGTAGGTGACTTCTCTTAACCCAAACTAATCAGCAGTGCCATTTCACTCCTGTTGAGAGTTCCACTTCTGACCAGTCACATCCCACTTAGATTATGCATTTATTGGCAGGGTGGGCACGAGTTTCAGAAATACTCTTACATACAAGGTACCTCCAAGCAGCCCCAGCCCATGCAAAGGGCACAGAAAGGCAATATTTGAGATGCCCCTGCACAGTGTTCTCTTTCCCACCCTCCACACCATCCTCCAACCTTCTGTTTACTGCCTGCAGCTTCCTCCAGCTCAGCCTCTGAAGGCAGTGGATCTCTGCCAGCTGAGGCTCTGCCTGCCTGGCATTCCTGGCTGTGAGCTGGCTCCTGCATTCCCCAGGGAGGTGCTGGAGCAGCTCTTGCTCTCTGCCCGGGTCACCTGCCAGCCAGGTTACCTCGCAGCACCCCGGGCTGGCTGCAAGAGGCAGCTCCTCCCGCGGGAGATGCAGGAGAGCTCCCGGTGACTGTGGGCAGCAGGATCTGCTTCTGCAGTGGTTGGAAACAAAGGAATTCTCGGGAGGTCGGGCCAACCTGTGTAAAGCACCCACCGCTTGTCTGCCTTTCTACATTACCTGAGTTTGCTCTGCAGCTGGGACTGGCAGTTCAAGGGGGATTTGCTGATCTCTTTAGGTTGTGCTCAAGGTCTGCACTGCCAGAGAAACCCAGGCAGAGCAGAGACCTCCAAACTCCAGATCCACCCCTGCTCTCCCACGAGCAGCAGCAAACAAAGGTTCATCTCCAGTGCCTTGCTCTTGGAGCTACCTGGGGTCAGAGGTGGGATTTGGATGCAAACAATACATCCAAATCCAGCCCTGTTTGGGAACATCCTCAGGGCTTGCTCCAGGGACTTGGAAACAAGCTGAGCTTCACATAACAAACCATCAGTAAAAAACCAAGACATGAATCAGAGCAGTGAGGCAGAAATAAGGACATTTCCAATACTCAGGACACGCATGCCTGGGACAGTCATGGATGATCAGTGGAGGAATCAAATTTTAAGCCTCAGCAACGGTCTGTGTCTACAAGAAAAGCCACTGTTTCTGTGAGAAACAGAAAAGGCAGCAATGCAGTGTAAAAACCACAGAGAATTGCAGGGAAAAGGCCCCTTTTGTTGTTGTTGTTGTCAGAATAAAAGCCCAAACCAGAACCTGTTTACACACCTCAGTACTAGGAGAGAAGCCTCAGGGAATCAAGGACAGGCTGAGGTCCTGGGGAAGACCTGGGGTAGAGCCTACCAGGGTTCCTGGAAAGGGAGGCTGGAGTTGTGCCCAGCTAAACTCCTTGCCCCTTTTCAAGGGTGATGTAGAATTATCCAGGGATGCTGCTCTTATTAAAAAGAAAAAAAATTTCTTTGCTTCAATGCCAAAAAGTTACATAAAAATAATTCATGGCCAGATTAACAGGAGAGAGAGAAAGTCATTAGAAATCAAAAATGAGATAATTCTGCTGTAGACATGAGTGATGGTGAGAAATAAATTATATTGGGATGACATTACTTAATTAGTTGGAAACATGGTGCTTTCTTAAATTTTCTTTGGTGAAGCTTTTAAGCTTTTGACACATAAATTCCCAGCTAAATAACCTCAATGTCAAAGCAGTTGCATCTTCTCTGCCAAGCCATTTTTTGAGTATGTCATTTGAGAACTTCACTCCTTTGTTTAGGATTTTGGTTGCTACCAGGGCATGGCATGTAATTTCTGGCAAGAAATAGCCAGATTGTTCCTGAGAGCAGCTGGTGCCGATGTTCTCCCTCCCAGCTCCTGGTGGGATGGGGGAAAAAAGATCAAGGCAAGACAAATGGTGATGCTTTCAGTGCTGTGAGCAGCTCAAATAACCAGGAATGCTTAGCACTGCTCATCAAGCATCTCAGAGGACTTAATGAGCATGAATTAAGCCTCACAATTATAGCTGACTGTATAAATAGTTGCAAATAATATTCCTGGAGGACGAAGCTCTTCAGTTCTTACATGAGTTGTTCTGATGAGAGTGGCTGATTCTTGCCGTCCTACTTGTAAGCCCTTTTTCAGAGGGAGGAGGAAAATGGAGAGGCAGAAGTTGAGATCTGAAAGTCCTGCAGGAGTGAATCATCTTCTGCTGGAAAACAAGGGGAAGCAACAGAGCAGACAATTTAGTGAGAAGAGTTTAGAGGCAGTGAGACCAGCAAACCTCCTGTGGTTGGTCCCAGCTGCTCTTCCTGTGAATTAGGATGGAGAACTCTGAAATTATCTGAAATAGGTGCTGTAATTAAACTAATTTCAATCTGAAAAAGGGAAAATCCTGATCAACAGAAAGATCTGAGGACTCGCAATGATCATGGGGTTTTATCCCAGCTGAAGGTACCAACACTAACACCATTTGACACAGGAATTCCTCTCTCTAATAAAGAAGCCACTAAACGAGGTGCTGAACAATTGCCTTGCATAGAAATGTTTGAATGATTTATAACTAATTAGTCACTATTATTACCTTTTTAAATATATGCATTAGGAAAAGAGTTAACACCGTGGTTCTTAACCACAGAGAGAAATTGGAGGATAATAAAGTTGAGCTTTAAATAAAGCGATTAACAGACAGGTGTGGTGGTTCAGTCACATTTTTGAAGGGGAGAAAAAATAACAAGAACCCAGAAAGAGAAGCAAAGCACTTCCTACTGCAGTGCCCTGGTGGTTTGGGAGCTGGGGCTGCCAGCAGCACAACCTCCCAGCCATCTGTACACCAGGCCCAAGGAAAAATACATACACATAATAATGACGTGTTCCCGAAGCCAGGCCCCAGTAAAAACTTTCTCAAGCTTCAGGGTTGTTTTAAATGCATCATTCTGGCCTGAAGCCAAACAAACATGGTGCTGCCTATAAAATCCACCAGCTCTTTCAATGGCTTTGTTAGCATGGACTCAACTCCAAGCGTTACCAGCACTTTCCTGCCTTTGCAGATCCTGCCCAGACCTTTCACTGGTGCCTAAAGGCTCTTCAGCTCTGTCCTCCTTCATTTCAGCATTCCCTCACCCTCCTCAGGGAGGTCTCCACACCCTCCATGTGCCACACAGAGATGCTCATGGCAGCAGCCTGTTCCCTTTCGGGTGAACTCCTCCCTGCTCTGTGTATCCTCATCCCTGGCATCTGTATCTTCACAAGGTGACACCTGTCTGGGACCTTAGCCCAGCACCAGAGCCCAGGCACCTTCCTTAGAATGCCACATTGACTCGCACAACCTGGAGACATGGTTAGCTTCTAGATGAAAGAAACACCTGGAGAAAACTTAAATCCACCTTGGCTACCACCATATTAGCAGTAACTTTTCAGCCGCTTCAGCTACCTCTTCACCAACCCATTGTCCTCCTTCAGGAGCTTCCTCCTTCAGTTGGAGTCCCCAGGGCTGCAAGAAGACCCTTCAGCCCACCTTCTCTGTAGTCAGGATCCCATGAACCACACAGACACCCTTAACCTTTTCTTCTGGATGCTCTTGCCAAAACAGCACCCGGGAATGGGACCCAGCTCAAACTGGGTGAGGAATTCCCAGTATCCACAAGCCCAGGTACAGCTGGGAATAGCCCACAGGGAGATGCAGAGGGCAGGGCAGATGCAGAATCCCATAAGGACTTGAGGACCAACCTTCCCTCTCCTCAGCAGCACAAGGCCCCCTGTGAAGGAAAAGCCCCCACACTCTCCATCCCAGCACTGAGCAGCTCTCATAAAACACAGGAATGAGGGATAGGACTCCATGAGCTGCTGGAAAAGCAGGTTGAGCTCAGATCCAGGCTGCCTGCAGGACTGACATCTGCTGGGGCATTCACACCTGGTTTGGAACTAAATCAAGGTGAGGTGAGAATGAGGTAAGGAGTAGCTCAACTCCATCAGGCTGAGGTCAGCTCCCAGCACATCCAGCTGTGCCGCTCCAGAGGTGCATGGGAATGGTAAAGGAAAATCTACATATTTTAAAAATGAGACACCTATGGAGTTCAAGCACTGCCAGGGTTTGGGAGCACCTAATTACAATCCCGACCAGCTGGAGCTTTCCGGGCTGAACTCCTCCTGAATCGCTAAATTAAATCTTGTCCTCCCTTTTGACTCCTTTTCTAGAAGGTCTCTGAGAAATGGACAACCTAAAAGACTCCCATCAATTACTCTGCACCAGATGCAAGGCTTGTGGAAGAAAAAATGAAATTATTTTAACTTAATTATTTTAATTTTAAGTGGCAGTTGCTACATAATATAAATCCGTAACGTTGTTTAGGTGCTGCTTTGGCCTGGGACCCTGCTGAATTTAATGATAATGAAGTTTAATACCAGAAAGTGCTGAGTGTGTAGGGAGTGGAAACCAGTGACCCCACAGGCTGGACCACAGAATCCCAGAATATGCTGAGTTGGAAGGGTCATCAGGATCATCCAGTCCAGCCCTGAGCCCTGCACAGCCCCATCCCCAAGAGTCCCACCCTGTGCCCCAGAGGATCATCCAAACCCTCCTGGAGCTCTGGCA
>JAWWES010000042.1:11274424-11290142 GCA_035583135.1 Lophotriccus pileatus
CCTCCTTGGTGACGAAGTAGCTGGGGGTCTTCTCCATGGTGATCTGCCCCTCCAGCGTCCTGGGCATCAGGTCCCTGCCAGCAAAACACCGGGACATGGGTCAGGAGGACAGGGAACAGGAAGAAAACATCCACATGCATTTCTAGCTATGTTCACACATAGATACACACAAGAATGCTTCTGCCTAACATGCCTTCACAGGCCATTTGGTTTGTACAGACAAATCCATTTTCCATTGATTTAGGGATTAAGGGGGGATTATTATTAAAGGCCACTGTATTAGAAATCCAGCTGAGTAATCTCCCAGTTATCCATGAGTGGATTAGTTGGGCTGCACTGCACCTGGAGTGTGGCTACACGTACCATACCAACTCCAGACTGGTCAGGATGAGTCCTGAGCTGCATCAGGTGGCTTTTCTGGCTCATGCCAATACCACAGAGCCCTCAAGCCCCAACCCAGAGCTCATTTCCCCATAGGAAGGAAAGGATGGTTTAGCAGAAAAGCAGGAGCTCATTGGAGCTCATCCACCTTGCTTTCCCTTAGCATCCCAAGTGCAACACTTTTCCAAAGCCAGGCAAGAGGGAGCAATTTGACCCAGGCTTATCAGCAGCAGGACCTCACCAACCACAGGGGTGCTCTTGCACCCAGCTTCACCCACTGCTTTACTATTCCCTGTTGCTGTGTAGACTTGTTCCCTCACATGAACTAAAAGGAGAATCAGGAGCTGCTTGGTGGCACCTTCAGCACATCCCAGTCCAGCATCCAAGGAGGACCACCCCTCCCCAGCACTGCCCCACAGGCTACAGCAGGTCAGGATACGGGATACAGCCACGGAGAGCACAACCCCAGCTCATGGGCAGGACGTACCTTCACAAAGCACCTGTGAAACTAAAGCTTTCAGCAATTCCACCTTATTCCCTGGCTATTTCTAACTAACCATGTGGGGAAACACTGGAGAGCTTGCAGAATTGATGGAAGTGGCACAAAGCAGGGAGAGTCATTTTTTCCTATCATTCACTAGGCCAGCTGAAATATTTCAGACCATTTGCCAATTCATTCCTTTTATAACCCAACGGGACTCATTTGCTCTGGGTTGCAAGACAGTTGAAAAGAAAAGGCAAGAGGGGAGTCAGGCACGAAATTAAAGCTATAAAACTTGATTAAGTTTTCAAAGCATCCACCCAGCACAGAGAAATAACCAGCCAGCGTGTGATCTGCAAGCCCCAAGCTGAGCTTCCCTCAGCTTTACAACACCTCGCAGAGGCTGTTCCCCCACGGCCACCTCCTCCCTCACTGCTTTTATGCTTCCACAGCAAAGTTCACCAGGGCTCCTGCAATTAAAAAAAGCCACTGATAATTTGTGCTAAAGCCAGTGGTTGCCCTGATTAAGAGCTCCAGGGGAAAAAACCTGACCAATCTGTTCTGAGGCCAAAAAACAGGGAAACCAGGAATGAGAGGTCTGATTGCATCAAAAATCATCCCATGCCCATGAAAGCTGGTCAGTAGCTGTTTATGCAACTCCTGGTGAGCTCACAAGCATAGCTGCTGTTTTGCCTCATCAGCTTCTGGCATTGCCTTTGTGCAATGTGTTTACTGGCAAGGGGCACCCACTGGCTGCTCCTCCATCCTACAGGTGAGCTGTGCCTGGGGGCTGCCCAAAAAGGCCCTGCTCCACGTGGTGGGAGATGGTCCCTGTGCCAGGTCTGCACATGACATTAGGAGAAGTGGTGATGGACAAGCTGGACCGTGGAGGAAGAGGATGTCAGCTTGTGGAAACCTCCAGCCATGCCCAGGGGTTGTGGCAACCCTGGGGGCCGGGATTTCAAGTCCACACAAGTGGAGTTTCACGCGCAGATAAAAATCACGCTGGTCTACCAGACACCTGGGACGTGAGAGCTTCTGGAAGTCAGGAGCCAGCATGTGCCAAAAAACAGTAACCAAAATAAAACTCTGACTAATCCTTTGCCTTTCTGGCCAACTCTGCAACCCCGTGATGCCGTCACAGAGCTGAGCCAGTCAATAAAGCTCAGAGCAACTCCTAAATCTGTCGTGGGCTGATGTGGATTTCAACATTTGCTCATTAAGTGGTGTCTCCTTTTATGGCCACATTAAACCCGAGTTCTACATCCTGCACTGGCCACCAACTGCTTTCCAGCTTGATTTAAGAGGTTGGTTTCAACCCATGAAGTCCTTAATGGCCTGGGACCTGCCTAGAGTAAAGAATGGTTCCCAAGACATCCTCTTGGCTGTTCTAGGATGGCCGTGCTGCACTGAAGCCCTTTGGCTTCAGGTCAGGTCCATCAGATTGCTGGTTGTATGGGGCCCTGCACTGACTTCTCCTTCAGGACTGCTACAGCCAGTATATATCAGTCCACTGGGAATGATGCAAGGCTTATTTTCCCTTCCTTGCACAAGAAAGGCATTGGGTAGGGCTGGGCGGAAATTGCTGGGAATGCAGTGCCAAGTCAGTTGATCCAGTTGGGAAACACAGGTTCCTAATTGGCATTTCAACAAGCACAGTTGTGGAAGAAAGCAGGGAGAAACTCTTTACCTAAGAGGCATCCACTTGCCTGGTGTCAGTCTCTTTGCAGAGCTGTCATCTCCTGAACCCACACCTCAAGTGTGGCTGAAAGCACTCAGCTCTGTGCAGGTCTAGACCCCCCAGATTGTTATCTTGGGAGAGGATCTGAATCCTTGGTGTTTGCAGAACATCTTGCTGGTGACCCATGGCAGCAGGAGAAGCAGGACAAAGCACACTGCTGCTGCTGCTGCTGCTGCCCTCTAATTGGCCAGCACAGGCTGAGGTGAGCAAAGGTAGAAACAGAGCTTTCAACCCAAGAAGACGACCTGGAACCACCAAACCCAGCCCTCAGGCCCTTGTTCCTGCACTCCGTTCATTGTACCCGTACAGGTGGCAGGCATAGCCCAAAACTAAGTCCTTCAAGATTGTCTCAGACGCTGCCTTATTTGAAAAGTGGCTCCATGAAAGCTGCAAGTGAAGCCAAATATTGTGGCCCACGGATGTGGTTTGAACCTCTGACAGCATCACATCCAGGAAAGCAAAGTTGTATTGCACAGGCATGTCAGTTGTGAGGAGCTTTCCCATGGTTTCCATAAGCTCCCACAGAGGCTCCATCCATCACACCGGCAGCCAGAGACAACAGAGCCTCGGGGACAGGAGGAACTGGTACTCTGGCTGCTCTGAACTCACAGTGGTGGAAAAGTCACCAAAAAGTGCTCATTCCCATTCAAACCACAACTGGAGAACAGCAGCTTGGCGCAGTGCAGCTGCAACATGCTGGACATACGCGTTGGTGGGAGGAGGACCAGATCCCAGCTCCAAACACATCAGCTCCTGGGGCTCCACAGCAGCAAGGACCTAAACACTAACCACAGCTGCTGCTTAGGGAGGGGAGAGAGGAGCTGTAATGGTCAGAAGCCATGATGCCCTGGCAGATTGCAGCTCCTTGGGCTAAAGGAGTGGGGTTCAGCCCAAACCCACGTTCAGCTCAGTGGAGTGTGCACAGCTCAGCCTCAGGGCAGCTCCTGACAGCTGTGGAGCCTTCCATGCCCATGGAGGCTTCACAGGCACGGTGGAGACCTGGGCAGCTCCTGCCAGCACTGTTTGGCGAAAGGAAAGGATGGTAGAGGTGCAGCCAGCACTGCTGTCCTTGTGGGAGAGCAAAGGGAGAGGATAAAGGGAGTCAGGCTGTGGGAAATGGAACTCAGCTGAGCCCCAGTCGGGACAGGGCTGGATGAAGAGACTGTAGTGGAAACTCATAGTGGAAAATAAAGATGGTTATGAAAAGCTTGGCAAGCAATCCCTCCTGCCTTGTTATCCTTCTGCCTTCTGGCAACCTGCAGTTCAAAGACCTCTGGAGCCAGCATCTGCATCCAAATCATCCCATTTCATAGTGACTATGAACTGTCTAATCCTTTCAAACCCATGAATACTCCTGGCCTTGAGAACATCCCACAGCAGAGAGTCCCAGCACCGAAGCACTGCCTCTACCCATCATCTGAACCCTCTCCCTCCTTCCCTGCTTGGGAAGGGCTGAGGCATCTGCTGCTGAGCATGGAAGAGGGAAGTAAGGATGAGGAACAGGCTTCCAGCATCTTTTATTCCCCACCCAGCCCAGCCAGCTGCTGGGGCTCAGTGCTGCTGACTCGGGCAGAGCTGCCGGGGGTCCCAGCGAGGGGAGAGAGTTGCTGTGTGAGCACAGCCATGAATTTTGCACAGCTATGAATTCTGCACAGGCAGAGAGCAGAGCCCCTAACCCAGAGCTATTAACATGTCAAGAGGGACAGAGGAAAAGCTTTTCCTTTAATGAATATCTCCTCGGCGGAGCCTGCACCCTTCGTAGGCGAAGTGATAGGCTTAGTCTAAAGATGGATTGGCCTACTTTACCTATTAACCACTTAGACTAATGTAATAAAGGCTCTCTTCATTCAAACAGCCCTAATCCCCAGCCCCACACTCTGAAGCCTGGAATAAGAAGGGATGCTCAGACAAATGCAGTCAGGCTGCTGCTCGGACAGGCACCGGGTGGGGGATCTTATGGGGCAGTTTTTTAACGTGCAAACTTCTCCAGTGTGAAAATCGGGCATGGAGCAAGATAAATTTACAAAGTGGGGATGACAGGTGGCCCCACAGTAATCCAATCCTGAAGCCTAATGCCCTTTGTGGCAGCTTTTGTCTGTGCAGAGGGGCTCGGGGCTAATCTGCTGCTGCTTCTCAGGGAGGGGCCGGGGGGAGCAGGGGACCCCCACAACCTGTTGCTCGCTATTCGCTGCAGGTAGGACAGAGCAGAGTGCTGGGCAGGGCACAGCAGTGGTGGATTTATCCCTTGGGGATGTCTGTCGGTCCCCCCACGCACCTCCTGCCACGGTAAACACCTGCTGGGATAAACCCCCCTGGGGTCTGCCCGAGCCTGGAGCCCTGGGGGCTGCAGAGCCGCCCACCCCGGCTGTCTGCCCACACAGGGGTCAGCGTCAGGCTGCCCGGCCCAGACACAGCTCACCCAGACGAGTTTCCCTTCCTGCGGAGGGCTTCATGCTGGATATATTCCTGCCCAGCACCTGGAGCCACCCAGCATCACCTTTGGGGCTGTTCCTGCCGCTCCAGCACCTTCAAGAGTTGAGTCCCGCAGTGCTAAAATCAGGGGGCCCTGTGCTGCAGCAGTGCCACCCTCCAGCTCAAACCCCGCCACCCCACTCGCTCAATCCCTCAGTTTCCCTCTGCAAGGGCGACAAAACTCTCCCTCAGGAGCGTACAGGGTGTTGTAAAAGCAAGAGAAGGATAAAATGCCACGGCCCCTCGATGCAGGTACAAGATGCGGACTGGGGAGTGCTCACAGCAGTCCCTGCAGCTCTGCCACCAGATACAGCAAGAACTGCCTTTGGTGCAGAATTCCTAGACTTTCCCCTCATGGCTGTTCCCTAGAAGCAAGGAAAATAGGGGAAACGGGAAAAATATCAGGTCAAACTACTCTGGACACCAATCAAGTTCAGGCCTGCAATCCAGAGCCATTTGCTTTGCAGCCTGGGGCTGCACACACAGAGCACCCAACCTTTTTCTGGCCAGTTTCTGCCCAAATTCCTGACTGCTGTTTCAACAAGACAAAAAGTGATTTCTTCCCAGAGAAGTGAATTTTGGCAGCCGGACTGTTTCTCACCCCAAACCCTCCCCAAAGGGCTGTCCTAGAAACCACATAAATTAGGTTGAAAGGTTGTGGTGAGAAGGTGAATAGAAATACAAAAGATAAACATAAAAGTTCTTCTTTCCTGGGGGGAAACAGATTTTTACCTTCCAGAATCCTGTCAAAGGGTTTGAAAACCCAAGATGACACCAAGCTCAGGCAGAGCAAGAACAAGAACGCCAAAAGTGTTACAGTTCAGTGTATGTGAGAAATTAAAGATTTTTGCTGCGTTTTTCATTTGCAGGCTGGAAAGCAAACAAGCCCAAGGGTACCAGCTTGGAACAGCTGTAGAGGGACTAACTGCAGAAGATGAGGCAGGTTAAAGCTTCATCCCCTCCCACATTAATGCTCTCCAGGCTGCTGCATCTCCCTCTGCCCTGTTCCCAGGGGCAGTTTGGTTCCCTGCTCCATCCCAGCATGGTTCTGCTCAGCTTTGCTCCACTCAGGATCCCACCAAAGCCAAAGGGCTCATTTCAAAGCACAGCCCACCTGCTGCCTTAAGTCAAACACACTTCTGAGGAGGGTTTTGCTGCCATTCCCACCCTGCACAGCCAATTCTCAGTCTAATTCCTGCTGTTTCTCTGCCTCTTCCTCTCCTCTCCCATCCCAATAAATAAATTTAGGCCAAGTGAGCTGACTCCAGTATCTTGAAAAAGAGCTGTAGACACCCAGGGAAGGATGGGGGTGGCACCTCCCCTGCTGGGCAGCTTTGCCTCTCAGCCCCCCACTCTGCCAAGGTGATACCCAGTCGTTCCCATTTTCCGAGGCAGCGTTTTGCTGTCAGAAAGCAGGAAAAATGTACAGTGGTGACAAGGGCAGCCAAGGGCTGGATTAGAACCACACACCTGTAGCCCTGTAGGGGCACCTGGCAGTGAGCAAGAGCTCTGAAGTCTTCTGGGAAGTGAAAACTCAGAGCATCACCAGCTCAGCCCCCGAGGCCACCACATTAGTCCCATCCCCTTGGGTTGGGATGGGACTAACCCAGGCAAGGCTGATCACAAAATTGTCAAATCCCAGCAATATTCCTTAAAAGCAAGCACCTGACAAGCCCAGGGAAAGACTGTTAAAGTCATAAAGTGTTTTAATTGCATCACAACCTGCCACCTGCATCAAGGTCAAGTGGTTTCAAAATTACCCTCTTGGCTTTGGCTCTGCTTTCTGGTGGCAGAAACGGGATGGGGGAATGAGGGAGGTGGAGGAAGAGGAAGAAACAGAGAGAGAAGAGGCAAGAGCAAATTCCTCTTTGGGGTGGGAGTGCTTGCTGGTTCATTATTTGCTGCATCACGTTTTTCTTACAAAAACCTTCCCTGGCTCGGGCTGTTGTTGCACCACAGACCTGTACGGTAGCAGGAGCCTCTCCTCTCTTTTATGGCCAGTGGTAAGAGCAACATGTGTGCCTTTGTCTCGAGCAGGAGCCTGTTGTTTGGGTTGGCAAATTATACAACAATAAAAGGGAACGGCTGGGAACCAGGCTCGGCCTTTTTGAAACGGGTGTAACCTTATCCAGCTCCGGCAAACACTCGCCACGATGCTTACACAAACCAGATGATGGGAATTAATGAACTTTGGGGGTGAGGAAGGGGTAGGTGAGAGAGGAGGGAGAGGGGAAAAAGAATACGTGTGGGCCTGAAATGGATGTTTTTCTCCCTCTCCTTGCTCCCTGCCCTTCACCTGTTGGGGAGTTTGGGGGATTAAGGGAGGGAGAGGAGGGTAATGGTGTGTGAAGGCTCCCCGGCATGAAGGTGCTCTGGGACTTCAATGGGACCGAAGAGCTGGTGGCCACGGGTGGCATCACCACACAGGCCACAGGAACAGGCTCTGGCCGGGCTGTGGAGGCTGATCTGAGTTCCTTTGATGCGGATAAAAAGCCCCATCAAAGGCAGGGGGAGCAGGGAGAGGCAGATGGCCCTTTGGGCCCCACCCCGGGACCAAACAGCCCCAGCAAACCAAGGCCAGCAGTGCCTCGAGGAGGGGGCAACACGCTGCTGCAATCACCGGGGGTCAGGGGCTTTGGGGGGTTTATTTTTTAATAAAAGGCTTTCTCCACCTCCTGAAAGTCTCTTCGTTCAAATCAGACCTTGGACCCAGCACAGAGGTTTGACCCTCTCCACGCTGGTCCAGCCACAGAGCTGAGCAGAGGGTTTGCAGCAGCACCTGAGCACCCCCCTGGGCAAAGCAGGGCCTGATCCAGGCACAAAACCTGGAGGGTTTGTGCCTCTGGGAACAGCAGCGGGTGTGATGAGCTGAACCAGCCTCTGCTGCCAAGGCTGCCTCCCACCCTGTGCCAGCCAAAACCCATCTTTCACCCAAATGCCTCCCCCAGCTGATGGGACTAAGTGGGTTAATTAGAAGCACAGACTCATAACCAAGATAATGACATGTTATCCCTTGCAGGGCTGCTGCCTTCTGTATCCAAATGCCATATATGGTGCCCCATATAATGAAGCCTATAGGGCAGGAACAACTTAGATCAGCAGAAATACTTGATGGGAGTCTTGTCTGCACGGGACAGGGCTTGTGCTTTCAGCACTGAGCAAAATAAAGAGGCCCAAGAGCCACAAAGACTCTGTGGAGGCTGATGGGTGGTGTGGCCATCACTCCTGGGGTATGTCTTTCCCTTGGCAAAGGGTTCAAAGGCTTGGAGGTGACTGACTGGAGCAATCCCCCTTCCCACCCCACGGCTGATGCTCCATGTGGGGCAACCTCTGGGAGGAAGGGCTCAGGGGGCTGGGACCAGCCTGAAACCCTGGGAGGGTCCAGGCCTCTCCTGCAGTGGCCTGGGGGTCTCCAGCCCTGGCCACAGGAGCTCAAGGGCAGAGCAAGAAGAGGGCAAACAGCACCCCTTCCCCTACTGTTCTCCCAACCTCCATCCAAAATCAGCTCAGGGGCTTTCCTGTGCCTGATGCACTTTGCCCACCTAATAACCCTCAGTCCAGCCACCGTTCCATCCCCTTGTCCAGGTGGATGTGCTATATCTGGACAGGGCCAGGTTGGATGGGGTCTTGAGCAACCTGATCTAGTGGGTGCCCATGGCAGGGGTTGGAACTGGATGATCTTTGATGTCCCTTCCAACCCAAACCATCCTGTGATTCCCCTGACCCCACACAGACCCTCCACATGCTCAGCCCACCCCAGCTCCTTGATTTGCCCATTGTACATCAGCTCCTGCCCTTAAACCATGTGAGGATCTTGCACCATCACACTGGTCCATCCCTCCCTTCAACTCCAGCCTAGCTCTGAGTCTGCAGAGTACCACAGCCTCACCCTGGACATCTCTTTGCCAGGCTGAGGACTCACCAGGCTATTTGGTCATTCCTCCAGCCCTAAAGAACGAACCTGAAATGTTGCCACTGTCACCTGGTGGACTCGTGCACTGACTGAGCATGGACTGCAGAGATGTGGGGCTCTCTTTGGGCTAGGATGGGCCACACTTCCAATTACTTTGTCACCTCTTCCTCCAACAACAGCCCAAGATGTTACAAGTGCTAAGCAAGAACTTGCCCTCCTCCTTTGCTGGAGCCAGGCATGATATTCATCAACTTCACCAGTTCATTACACAGGCCCTCCTCTTCTCTTTATGTAAACACCGAAGCCTCTTTCTGCTCCCCATCATACTTAAAAGCTCTGAACTTCCACTAAATAATTATCTTCACTGGAGGGAGAGGGGCAGCACTTTACATATCAAAGGGCTGCTTTGGAGGGATTTACAATAATTTAAGATGAAGTGGTAAATATTCTATTCACTCCAGTTCATCTCCAGCAATAATTATAATCCTATTAGCAAGGTCCCAAGAAAGTGATTGCATTATCATCTAGCGAGCATCTATGTGGATTTCTCGGAGGGGTGGGATGGGGGAGGCCGTAGGCGAGGAAAGAAGGAAAAGCAACAAAAGATGCAATTGCCAGCACCTCCCTTCCCCCAGCAGGATTTGGGCTCCATTGTCCCGCTGCTTCAATAGCGCTTTGCTCTGAAAAATAAGAGCTTTTGAGCGCACTAAGGGGGTGGGGCTGAAATGAGCATCTTATTCCTCCCGGTCAGCCCCGGTCCCCTTTCATGGCCGTGGGTCCCCCCCGGTGCTGCTCCTGCGGCCGCGGGGCCGGCAGACGAGCCACAATTAAAAGCTAATTGCCGTTTCTGGGTGAGTTCTTTAGAATATCGCCCAGCAGCACCGGGCTGCGCTGCCCACCACTCAAGTCATGTGAGATTACTCTAATCTGTCTCCATTTCCCCCCCCCCCCAAAAAAAGGAACAAAAAGGCTGGTTTTGTTTAAAAGCAGAACAGGGAGGGGGGTAATTCTGTGAAACTCATGATTTAAGGCTGGGGGGAACCCCCAAACTCAGCAGGAAACATGACTGAGCTAACTGGTAAACTGGGACTAAAGGCTCTTCATCAGCAGATCGCAGCGCCAGCTGTCTGTGCAAACTGTGTGTTTGATTCCTGTTCCGTGTCACCTCTTCCTACACCCCGCTGGAGTGTTTAACTGGAACTTATCCCTGCAGGAGAGCCCCAGTTGCACCAGTGTAATCCCCTTCCCTCTCTTCTGGCACCTGGAGGCCACCAGTGTGCGTCCCCACCACCTCCAGCAGCAGCAGGGGCTCGGCTCTGCTCGTCCTGGCAGCTCAGCAGCTACTCCAGAGTTGTGCCCATGCAGGACTGGAAGAAGCCAGGATTACTGCCACGGTGTCCAAGAGTTTACTGCAAAGCAGCAGAAACGTTTTTCCCAATAAATTAAACAGGCAACAGCCTGAAAGGGAGGAAAAAGGAAGAATTTTAGGCATCTGCAGAGATTTCAGTGCTCACAACTCACTCCTGGGGAAAAATAAATTCTCTGGACTGCCTCTGCCTCTTACTCTATCAGGACCAGAAGGACAAGCAACTTCTCCTCCCTCCAAAATTTATAGCCTACAGTTAAAATTACATGCACTACACTCCTACCTACAGTTAAAATTACATGTACTGAACTCCTACTACACAAAGATTTGATAGATCCACTTATGGATTCATTGCAAGACAAAGCTCTGCTCTCAAAGCCTCTTGGACAGCACTTGTTTAACACATCCTTGCACCAGAGGTGTGAATTTTTGAACTCAGCTTTGCTTGGGTAGCAGCAATCCTGCCCTCATGGGAAGCTAGAACCAGTATCTGCTGAGCTTGGACTGGTTCAGCCCCTGCAGGCACAGAATGTCCTTGTCCAGAAAAGAAAACCAGCAAAGCAAGAGAATCGAGGTCTGGAGTTATTGGCTTAACTGTGGAAATAAATAAAAAGGGCAAACCCCAAAATGCAGCCCTTGCAAGGCTTTTGCTGTCTCAGAGGAGGCCTGAGCAAAGGGAGCCTGGCTTGGAAGAGGCTTAAAAGCAGATAAAGCAATCATGGCTGATGGGACACCCAAAACACATCCATGGCACCAGGTGAACAGACTGAGGAATGTGGGACTAACAGAGCTGTCAGTTGGCTTCTGCCAGCCCCAGAGACACTGATCTCAGGTTCAACCCCATCAGGAGAGCAACTGGGCTCTTCCCACAACTCCCCACCAAAGCCCCCGCTCGCTGTCAGCTCTCTTTCCACACAGTAACTGCTCAGCCACGTCTGAGTGGCACTGGAGCCCACTGCAGCCTCGTCCCTCTGGTCCCTGCCCTGCCACCAAGGCTCAGGCACAACCATCTGGCAGCAGCAGGAGCACCAGCCAGTACTGGCAGTGTGTTCAGCCATCCCAGCCCCAGTCTGCAGCCCCAAACAGCTCCTACACCCACCAATTTGCTCTTTTAATTGCAGCAAGAGCACTAATCCTCTCAAAGATGTTAAGCCCCGCAGGCACTGCTCCTTGCTGGTCTTTAAGGCCTCTCTGCTCCTCGTAGGTCTTGGGAAAATGCTTCCTTGAAGCAAAGGGAGCCACCTCCATTGGGTTAAACCCCAGGGATGAGGGGATCTGGGGTCTGGGGGAGGCAGAAGCTGAGGTGCACAGAGCTGGCACTGCAGCCAGGGTACAGCTTGTTGGCTCTCTGCTGTTGTCCCAGAAGCACCGGGTGTTTCAAGAGTTAGATGCCCAAACCAAGAGCCAAAGAGCCAAATCACCCCTCCCTGCACATGGAGCAGAGCATCCTCCTGGCCCATGGCCTGTCACACTGGGCTCCCAGGGCTCCTGCCCCTGGCTAGGACACCAGGAGGTGTTCTTAATCCAGGGGGCCCACGGGATCTTATCCCACCTGCCTCATCCCTACAGTACCTGCTCTTCAAGGCTCTTCTCCAGCAATCCCCTCTGCCTGTGCTGGTGGTGGGGAGCCCAGTGAGCTGAGTACAGCTCAGTTTGGACCCAAAGTGCACACCTGGTGTAACCAGTGCAGGGCAGATGGTCCCTTCATGCACCCCAAGTCATCTGCAAGGCAGCTGTGCACTCTCACAGTGTTTCTGTAGCCATGCTGCAATAAGGAAGCTTCCCAATTTCAACTGGGATTTCAACAGAGGTCAACCCCTAGTTGGATCCATGCTGGGGTGGGAGTCCATATACGGATATAGGTTTTTATGGCACACACTCTTAAGTTAACTCTCTGGTTAAGTTCCATGCAGTGACCATGGCAGCAGCCTCTCTCCAGCCACCAAGAGCAGCTGGATGTGGGTGGCAAATCCTGGTCCACCAGGGCTGAACACTCAAGAACAGCTAACAAATTTCCACCCAGGGCAGCACCACACGGAGATGAAATTGAGTGCCCCTTCCCAGGCTCTCCCTCTCCCCTGGGGCACTGCCAAGCCACCATATTTCACCTGCTCCAATTCTGCTGGGAGGTGGGGGGGGAAAAACAACCCAACCCAACCCACAAAGCAAAGAACCAACCCCCCAAAAAATGCTGCACAAGTCAACAGGCACCAAACAAAACCGAGCCAGCCAGACACGGGCAGGCCCACGTTCCACTAATGCCACATCCATAAATCACAGCCCTGCTGAGAGGTCTTTTGTGCTTTTCCCACACCAAACAAATGCCCTAATCCTGTGCCTGCACGGGCAGGTAACAAGTCGCGCTGATAATGCCGCCCTTTGTCAAACACCCGCACGAGTGGCCCAGCCTTTGCACAGGGAGGACTTTGTTTGCCACCTTGACACACATTTCTCCTAATCAAGCCCAGCCTTCCTGCTCTGAAAAAGCCTCCTGATAAGCCCCAGAGCCCCTTTCTGCCCTGAGTTACACCCCAGCTTGCGCCCCTTGCATCATAATCAATGCAGGGGGAGCATTCCCAGGGATTCATCTGCCCTTGGGGTAAGACATGGCAGAGGGGGGCTTAAACCACTGTCTAGACCCCCAAAAGGGACTGGTGACAGCTGTGCTCCTGCTCCTCTTCCTCACCATGGGCATAACTATGCAGGGAGGGGAGCAGGGACTTTATTCACCCAGCAGCACTTTCCTCTGGGCACTGAGAACCCCTCGAGCATCTTCCATGTGAAATCTGAACCAGAGCCCACCTGCTCCTCCCCAGCATATGGAAAGGCAGTCACAGGGTAGGAGGGCCAGGGCAGGCTTGAAAGAAACCTTGAGACACATTTACATCTACAGGTCCTCCAAAAAGGCTGTGTAGGATCTCCAGGAATCCACCTTCTGCACCTAACAGGATCCTCTGGGCATCCAGCACCGCCTGAACAGCACAGACCTTCGAGACATCTGCTCTGAAAATCTCCAGTTTTCCACTTGCACCACGGAGAAGGAAAGTTATAATTTTTTCTGCCCTTTCTGGTCATGCATCCGTGTTCCTGACACAGCCCAAGCGCTGCCAGACCTCAGCTGCACGACTCCACCTGCCTCTTCAGCAACACCCAAACCAGCCACGAGACCAGGCAGCACTGGGGCTCCTCCTCAGCTGCTGTCAAGGGAAGGGGATGCCCCCTCTGACTGTCAGAGGATGGGTCACCTCCCTGGTGGCCAGTGAGGAACAAACCCGGGACCAGCAACATGGGAAGGTGCCCCAGGAGCCAAGCATGTCCTGTACACACCATCTGCTCGTTACCCCCAGCATCCCACCAAGTGGGTCAAGACTTTAAAATTGGTTTAAGACTTTATTCCCAGCTGAGCCACCCAATTAACTCCTTAAAATCTCCCACTTCCTTCCCAGAAGGGAGGGGTGGCACCAACCCCAACCCGAACCACCAGTAATCTGGACACTGTCCCGGTCAGTGTGACCCCCCTTGGGATGAGCTATATTTGCCACCCCCTGGAACAAAAGGCCTGGCAAATTAATACACCGGTGATCCTCTCAGTGCTGATCCCTAAATGCATTCAAACACAAATGGGATTGTCACCTCAACTCGTTTGTTAATGGATTTGTGATTTACACTCATAAAGGAGTGGCACTGGAAATTAGGATCTCTCCATGGTAAACAGACCAGTGAGACATTTGTCCAGAATGGGATTTTTTCCCCCAACATCTCCAGTCAGGCCAGGATGAACATCCTGACTCTCTCCCTTCATTTTTACACCTCACATTGAACATCAAAGACACAAAATTAAGTTCCAGGATTAAAAAAAACATCGTGCCCATTGAGGCAATCAAGCTACAGGTTTGTGGTGTCACCACATCTCAAAATGGGCCCCCAGTGACGCTGCAGGACTCGGGGTAGAGCAGAAGGAACCAAGCCAGCCTTGGGAAGGAGAGAATTTCCCAGCAAAGGAGGGAGACAGGCACCAATTAGGGAAACAAGAAGGAGCAGGTCAGTCTGCAGACTCCCTTCCTGCCCCAGTCATTACGTGGGATCATGACGTGGTCATAAACAGTCCACGAAACACAGTCAGCTCCTTAAAGAGCAGGCTCAGCTGGTGGAGATGCTCTGCTGCAAGTACAGCAGATGCAAAGCACTGCTGCTCATTAAAAAGGTATTCACATAATTAGAGACTTCACTTGGCCATTCCAATGATTTGATCTCGTCCAGAGCACTCAGCCAGCATTTGAGGGCTCTCCATGCCTGCTCCCCACTCCTGACAGCTTGGGTTGTCCCTGTGTGTAACCCTGCCCACCTCCTCACACCCCACACGCTGCAGGTCCACTGGTGACAACCAGGAAGCACCTTATGTAGCAAAGCTACACATGTCAAAACCCATCAGCAACCTTCAGCATCCCACCCTGCTTCCACCAAGAGCTGATTTCCTGCCAGAGCCTGTGATGGGGCTGAATTATCCTCGGGTCCTTCAAGGCCTTCTACATAAAGGGCACAGGGGGCTGGTCTGCCAAGGCCTTGGAGCACAACCCAAGTGAAATGACTTTTCCCTGAACACTGAGGACGCTGAATGACAGCTATTGTCATTCAGATGAAATCAAGTGGCAGATTAACAAATCAATGGGCATCAGAGATATAAAATGGGTGACCACTGAAGCCTTTCAAATACCCAAACATACGGATGAACCAAATGTGGATTGTAATTGACTCACCCCCACCTTTGATCTCTACACCCTTGGGTTCCCAAAGAGACAGCCCGGCCCCCTCTGACCCAGGCTGAACCCACCAGGGACCCCATTGTGAGCCTTCACAAAGTCTTTTCTCTCTGCCTCCATCCCCTGGAGGTAGATCCAGGCTGGGGTTTGGAGAGTGAGACCAGCCAGCTCTGCCTTGGAGATCCAGGGGAGCTGGAGATGGACAACCTGTGTCACCCAAACACGTCTCCCACAGAGCCCATCACCCTGGGCACCTCCTCCCACCAGTCCCCATCCCCGGTGGTCGCCCTCAGCCACTGGATGTGCATGAGGAGAAGGTCTGGGAAGCAGCAGGAGTGGCCCGAGAGCAAGAGTGGGCAGTGCCAATGCTCACTCTCCCACAGCTCCCACAGACAGATGTGGCATTTGTTCTGTATTCCAAGGATTTTCCCTGTGCAAAGCCAAGGATCAGACTTTGCTGATGGGTTCATGGCACGCTTGTGGCCCTACTACAAACCTTGGGCTGATCTGGAAGTGCTGGAAGCTGTTCTGCTCTTCTCCAGAGGCCTCAGCAGCACATTATCACCTATGCTTGATTAAGAAATGTGATTTCTAACTCCCCCCC
>JAWWES010000042.1:11299787-11339270 GCA_035583135.1 Lophotriccus pileatus
TACCTGTACCAGGCGAGTCCCCGCTCGTAGTTGCGGTCGAAGAAGTGGGGCTCTGCGCCCACGGCGCGCACGTCGGGGTGCACCCGCAGGAACTCCAGCAGCGCCCGCGTCCCCCCCTTCTTGACGCCGATGATGATGGCCTGCGGCAGCCGCTTGGTGCCGGAGCCGTTGAAGAAGCTGGAGATGGGGCTGGCGGCGTCGGGCGCTGCCCGCTGCTCCTCCAGGCTGCTCTCCTCGCCCGGCTCCCCCGGCGGGGCGGCGCGGGGCGGCGCGGGAGAGCCGCGGGCCGCCAGCCCGGCGCAGGAGCCGGCGCACGAGTAGAACATGTAGAGCCAGAGGAAGAGCATGATGAAGAGCAGCAGCAGCCTCCGCCTCAGCGGCGGCAGCGCGACGGGGACATCGAGGCAGCGGTTCAGGCGCTGCCCCATGTGCCCGTGGGCGCGCCGGGATGCATGGCTGGAGCCCGGCCGGCTCGGCTCGGCTCTGCCCGGCGCCTCATGGGCACCCGCGGGGGCTCAGCACGGCCCCATCGCCGTCTCGCCGTGTGCCCGGCGCTGCCGCCCGCCCAGCGCCGCTCCCGCCGCCGGCAGCGCAGCAAAGGCAGCGGCGGGGCGGGCCACGGCAGCGGGGACGGGCGGAGCCCGCAGCCTATCACAGACACGCTCCGGTGCATAATGAGACGGGGAGGGGAGAAGCGGGAGGAGGGATGAACTCACTGGTCGGTGACGCGGGGAGGGATCGCGCCGTCGGGGCGGTTTGGTCGCCCGTCGCCGTCCCGGAGTCGCCGCTGCGTCCGTGCGGGGGGAATCCCGCCGAGGGCTGTGTGCTGTACATGCCCCCTTCCCTGTCCCCCCACGGCTGCAGGGAATCGCCAGCTGGGGCGTCACGGTCTTGGCGGCATCTCAGTCATTTTTTCCTCCTCCTTATTCCCAATATACTGGGATAGTAAGGTCGCCGCGGAGAAGTTATTGCCGTCTTTCAGCACCTAAAAGGGGGGTTATAAGGAAGGTGAGGAAAAACTTCTTGGCAGGGACAAGGAATAATATTTTTCAAATGACAGAGGGCAGAATTAAGAAGAATTTTTTTTTACAATGAGAGTGCCAGAATATTGCCCAGAGAAGCTGTGGATTCCCTGGAAGTATTCAGAGCCAGGTTGGAAAGGGCATGAAGTAACTTGGTTTAGTGGAAGGTGTCCCTGCCCACGGCAAGGGGTTGGAATTGATGGCATTTAGATGTCCCTTCCAACCCAAACCATTCAGTGAGTGTTTTACCCACTCTTTTGATGAGTTCCTTTTTCAAGGAGGCACATTCTGTCCTGGTGCATTTTCCAAAAACCCTGCCTGCACAAATTCCTGGTGAGATCTGCCATGGTCCCTTCATCAGGAGTAACATGTAGAGATCAAACCCAGCACAGCAGCCCTTGAAAGCCAAACTGAGACCATCTGGCTGAGGAGACCCTTTCCACAACACCATCAGCTCTGGGACCCTCCTTTCCAGGACCAGATCATTCCACAGTTCTCCAAGATTCCATGGAAGTGCCTTAGTCAGCACTAATCCAGCAATCAGTGTAACTTATCTCTCCAATGTATGGAGTGTGCAGTTTTTCTGCCGTAAATTTTTGTACAGATTTCACTTCTTTCAGAGCACTTTTGCTCGAGGGCAGAACCAGGTTTCACTGGCATCTCTTTATTTTATTTTTAACTCCTCCTCCAAACGAGGTAATTTTTTTCTCCATGAAGGGCATTAATTTTGTGTGTCAGAAGGGATGGCATGATGCTGATTTCTTCATATATCAGCTTTACATCAATTCCTGAACTGTTGTGCAACAGGGGATTGTTTCCATCACACTTGGTGATCTTGTAAAATAACTCCAAACTGAATTAGTTTACTAACTAGTAAATTAGTTTACTAACTAATTAAAACAGGCAGACTGGGGGACAATAAAGGGAAATAAGATAAATAAGATCCTGAGAAGTGTATGACTTCTCTAAGAGCTGCTCAGTGGGTTAACACAGAGCTTGGACCAACAGTTCTGGTGTCACTGGCCCCCGTCCTTCCCAGAGCAGGTATTTGCGAAGCAGGTTTTGGGATGACGCAAGGAGCACTTTTGTACTTCAGCTGCAGAGTCAACAGCAAACAATTCCAAAGAACCTCTTTGCTGTGAGAGAAAATAGACAGCACTGCTGGGCTCTCTGTGGTGTGAAGGCTGATCCCAACCAAGCAGAGCAGGAGGAATTGCTTCCCAGTTTCCCTGTGTGTGCTGGCAGAGCTGTGCCAGCTGGCCCAGACGGGTAATTGTGAAGGGAATTACAGAGGACAGTTCCAGGCAGTGCATGAATCACAGCTGTGGGCAGCAACCCTTCCACGGGTGCCACGGGCTGCCTCTCCTGCCCCCACGTTTCCTCACCTCTGCACTCCATGTTTTGTGCAATTCCAAACACAAAACCCGAGGCTTCCACGCACAGGTTGCTCCACTGCACATTCCTACACCCATGAGCTAAGAGGGAAAGCCTTCAGATGGAATAATTCTCTCTGTTCCTTACATCCACCAGCACCAGCCAGGGTAACATCAACAAAATGTCACAGAAAGTTTGGTTTAAGCCTTTAATATATGTCAGCTGTAGCTTGTAAAAGTTGGATTGGCTTTTTAAGAAAAATAGCCCCAAGATAGGTTTTACTGTAATTGTATCTTCAACAGTTGGAAGTCAGAATTTTTTTTTCCCCAGGAATGGCAAGTAAGTGATCAGAAACAGCATCCGAGGAAAGGCAGGTCAGGAGAAGGGCTGAGCTCGCCCTGGAGCAGGGGCTGTGGGTGAGGGAGGTTTTGACAAGTGGGTTGGGAACCAGTTGTGGTTCCATCCTCCAGACTGACCCACTGCCTCCAGCTGGAGCCCACAGGCTGTTGGGCAGGGCACAGGTCTCCTCTGTACCTGCTGCCATGTTGAGAACAGGGATCCAGCCAGGCCCAGCACCTGCTCTTGGCTCCTGGCATTCATTTAACGCCCCACACGCAGCAGTTGTGGCAGGAGAACGTGTGGGGGCACAGAGCCTAAAGCTTGTAAGAAACAGGGTTAGAAGGGAAGGGGAACAAAGAGAAACGCACAAGCCTGTCCTGCTGGTTGGCTGGTTAATCAATAACTAATTGAGCTGCATCAGTACAGTCACCAGATCCCATTTCTTGATGATTGATTGTTCGATTGATTACACAGACAGCACTGGGAAAGTGCAGCTCCTGACAAGGGGTTGTGGTGGCACTTAGTGGAGCACTGCTGAGATGGGCCTGGAGGGTCCCCAGCTCTGCAAAACACACTTGTTCAATCAGGGCAGAAAGCAGAGAGCCCAGAACAACTTCAGAGAGGATGGTTGCTCAGAGAAGCTGTGGCTGCCCCGTCCCTGCGAATGTCCAAGGCCAGGTTGGATGAGGCTTGGAGCAACCTGGGATAGTAGAAGGTGTCTCTGCCCACGGCAGGGGTGGGATGAGATGATCTTTAATGCCCCTTCCAACCCAAACCACTCTGTGATTCTATGGTCAAATCTCCAGAAAGGGAGGGTCAGGTCTGTGGGCTCACCTCACCAACACCCACCCTTGCAGCCAGGTGCTTTCCAGCATTTTTTGGAGTCTGACACGAGGCAGCACCTCCAAGGGCTGACCCTGTCCTGCTGGCCTGATGATGAGTTTTACCTTGTTGCTCTTTCTCTTCCCAGCTAGAAAATCCACAAGTTTGAAGGACAAAGACTTCACACATAGCTCTTTAAAGATCTGCAGGGACAAGTCCTGCTGGGGTGATAAACAGGAGCAGGTACCCAAAATCAAGCCAGGGTGCTGTTGGTCCCAATCCAGACAGGATGCAGGTTTCTTAGCATAGTCATAGCTGTGTTCGGAGAAGAGTAATTCACCATTTCATGGTGTTAACCAAGTGCATGATCATGGGAAAAGAGGCACCCTGGAGTGTGTAACCCTGTGCTGTACAGTGACCTGGCCAGAGAGGTGACCAGCCAACACTACCCCCTTTTTGGGAACATACAGCACCCAGAAATGTAGGGCTTTGATGTGGGGCTTCTGCATGTTTTCATGTGTCCTCTTCCATTCATGTGTGTCTATAATGGGGTTTTGTCCTTATTGCAGCACCCTGAGAGGTTCTTCAGCCATGAGTCCATGTCCCAGCCCTTGCCCCCTTACAGGGTACCATGGAGAGAGGTCCTGCACTTCTTTATTCCACTTCTCCCACCCTAAGAAGTCCTTGGTGCTGTCCCCTCCCCTCCTCTCTGCCAAGAATGTCCTTTGCAGTGCACCCTGTGCTTTTCCAGAGCAGAGGGAGCTGAGGATTGCTGATGGATAAATCTGATGTGTCTGTCAGCAGCCTCCTCTGCATCCATGCCCACATCTGCTGGACTCATACTGATGTCACCACAGTGAGGTGAGAGCTGGAGGAAAGGGCCCAGGGCATTTGGGGTTTTGTCCTGAAAAACATGTGTGTATTAACCCACAGAGGCACAGCTTGCAGGGAGTGTTCTGTGGGTCAGGGCTGCTGGACCAGCAGCCAGTGACCATCCCAGATGGTGGGCTGGGCCACCCTGGCGGTGACAGGCCCTGGGGTGACTGTGGGTACCATCACCGGGACTCGAAACAGCTCAGCCACGGGCAAGGCAAGTGCCCAGGGCTTTATGCAACCCCTTTGTGCCCAAGCCCAAGTGCCACATACTGCCTTAGAGCCCTCAAGAGGCTCTGCACCCCCACCAGCACCCAGGGACACCCCAGAGACCCCCCAGGGACATCATTGCCTCCTGCAGGGTCCTGCTGCTGCGTCCCGGGCGTGCTCCCTGCGGGGCCCTGGCCAGCACCGCTGTACAGATGTAAGAGGAGATCTTGTTTCTCTCAACCTGAAACCATTTCCTTTCCCCCACTGCCCTCCCTCCCCTCGCTCCCTAATTCGTCCCTGGGGTTTTAATATCTATTTCTCCAAGTGCCAGGGGCCAAATTTACTGCTCACATAACTGCCCGGACTTCAATGGAGAAGAGCATTTAGGGTGCTCTGAGGAGGCGTAAGTAGGAGTGATGTGATGGAATTGAGTAAAGGAAAATATAGTCTGACTGTCAAGAAGAGTTTCCTACCAGTGAAATCTATAGACTGTGGAAGTTTCCCATGGGAACAAGCAGAAACCAAGTTGCTGAAGTCATTTTAAACCAGCACAAGAGAATAGGAAATCAGGCCGGTGAGTGGCCAGAAGGAAAGGAGAGATGACATAATGCTACTTCTCCTTCTCTAATTTCTGTGGCTGCACTGCTTTGTCCGTGGAATTATTTTAGTGCAACTGTATTTTTCCTTGTGTTCTGAGTGATGTGAAGGTTCTTGCTGCTTCTGGAGAGGTTTCAACTCCTCCTGCTGCATTCTGCCCTGGATTAAAGCAATACCCACTCCAGCCCCTGTTATCCTTCCTCTTATTCCTGCTGCTTGCAAACCTCTTCTGGGATCTTTTCAGGCTTCTTCCCTGACTTACCTGAGCCTTTGGATCCAGTTGTGTATTTATTGAGCTGTGCAGAATGGGCCAACCCCTGGGAACAGTGTCAGGGCTCCCCCAGGCCAACAATGCCGGAGCTGTAACCCAGGAGAGGGCCCAGGGATGGAGATCGTCCTGCTTTCAGGGACCTTTCAGATCGATTCCTGCTAAATCATCTGCTGGAAAATCACGAAGGAATCATTATATATTTCCATCATTATATATTTTCATCATAAAGGAAGGATTTTCATCAAGGTCCACAGGGAAATGCTGCTTTCCCTGGTGACTCCTGGCTCTGGTGACTCGTGCCTGCCTAATGTGGGTGAAACCAGGGCTGCAGATGCAGTGGCCATGCCCTGCTACCACCCAGTGGCTTTGGCAACCTCTTGCCCACGGAACTTCCTCGTGTATTTTTGAATGACTTAACATTCACTCACTGTCTCAGCATTAACAACTTCAAGCTCTGCTGTGAGCAGCCTCCTACCTCGCACAGTTCCCAGATAATTACAGATTAGAACCGGCTAATTTTTATTTTTGTAAAGCTGTCAGAGATCTATGTTTGTTATTATTGTCTCCTAGGTTGCCAGTTGCATAAATACATATGTAAAACCCCCTTTGATCTCTAAGTATAATGACACAGATTTATCAAATGTTTGCCTTTTTCTGTCTCTTTGAAAAGGCTGATTTATGGAGTGCAGTCCCTACCTCCCTTCCTCTCTTGAAATATGAAGTGTTTGTGAGCAGCCAAGGTAATATTTAATATCCTGCCAAGAATCCTTTGCACTTCCTAACAAATGAACTACAACCTAACCAAATGGTTCACATCTGTTTAGCCTCTTCTCCTTTTTAACTAAACAAATTAGCATTAGAATACCTGGGAGGCACACAAAGTCCCTTTCTAGATGACAGAACACAGACAATTATTAGCAAGGGGAGTAACTGTACTGAAAGGGGCAGGCCTGGACCCAGCAGATGTTTTCACATCTCCTGTAGTGTCCATGAATGACCCGCAGCGCAGCGGACACGCTGCCACGGCCTTTTGAAGTGGGTGAGGAGTCCATTCACAGTCCCCCTCTGAATGAAATTAAAGGCAGTGGCCCCAGTGAGTTAAGTGTTCCACTCAAACCACTTCCAGCAAAGAGATGTTTTGTCGTGGGGGACTTTCCCCCCCATAAATGGCTAAGACAAGAAGCATCGCCCCTCTCCTCCCCACCCGCAGGCTCAAGATGCTCAGGAAGCAACAGCCCTGGGTTTATTTCTGCTTCCACCAGTGGTTTCTCATCCCAAGAGCATCAACCCACCCATCCTCATCACCCTCCCTCTCTGGGAAACAAGGTGTGACGGGTTATTTGGGTTTTAGGAGAATCACGAGGCGCGAACAAACATCTGCAAAGCACGGTTTGGATTATTAGAGGCTCCCCCCGTCTGCACGTGGGCAATTACAAACTCACACCCCTCCGACCACGAGGGGCCTTTCAAGAGCCCCTGTTCCCGCTGGGCTCCCAAACACCTTTAAATCAGAGGTTCAGGGGAGGCTCTGGGGCGGGACGGGACGGGACGGGGCGAGACGGGCTGTGCTCGGAGCGCTCGGCTAATTGGATTCATCGCTGGAGGAGGGAGCCAAAGGAAACACGTGTTTTATTAGGGCTAACACTTAGCTTTTATTGTAAACGTTTTGAAAAAGAAAACACTCCCAAGCTTCACAGAGATACTGCTATTAATACATCATCCGAATAACAAGTGATTAAAACCAACAACAGCTACTATGAAAATGTGGCTTTGTAGCCCTGGACCGCATGGGACGCAGCCGGGAAAATCATTATGAACACACCAGCGGGGTGCAATTATAAATAAAAACAGCTCTGTAAAGGCTACAAAAGCAGCAATAATCAGTCCGGTCTGCGGTTTAGTGAGGGCTACAGACATTACGGAAGGTGCTATTTATTACCAGAGCCAGGGACACCGCTGGATGAAGGGGTGCAACTTCAGGAGGAGTCAACAGAGGGAGTTCCCGGCCGCGGCGGCCGAACGAGGCTCAGCCCGCACATCCCGCAGCGCCCGGAGCGCTCCGTGTCCCTCTGTCCGCCCGTCCAGCACGCCCTTCCCGCAGTGCCCTCCACAGCCAAGGATACGAAGGGCTGGCGGTGTCCCTGGCATGGACACGGCCCCAAGCACAGACCCAGCGAGGCTCCTCACCTGACCCACGGGCACCTCACCGACACGGCCGCGGAGCGATCCCGCGGGAAACAGCGATGCTGCTCCCGGTGGGGGTGCGGGTGCAGGTGCTGGGGAACTGCTGGGACCGCGCCCGCCGGGCAGCAGTGACAGCACAGGGGCCAGAGCCCAAACCAGCAGCGTTCGTCATCTCTCGGCAGCCCTGGGGGCACTGCCCGGCCTGGGGACAGACCCGCACCCTGTGCAGAGCTGCGGGCGAGGAGCACAGGACAGACACCACGGGAACAGCTGCCTGCAGATGCTTCCTCTGTACTCTGCCCGCTGCTCGTTTGTGAGGCGAGGAGGGTTAATCAGCCTCATTCCCAATGTATTCCCAGCTCCTGCCACTCCTTGCTCCCGGGGAAAGCCAATGCAATGTATTTAACAAGCAGGTCAGGAGCATCAGTCTGGGGAGGAGACCTACGTAATACTCCTCTCTCTGCTGCTGGCTCTGGTGACTACGTGGCCCCGGGCACCCCGGTTCTCCCCGGCATCCCTCGGTGTCCCTTCGGTGCTGCTGGGAGTGCCTCAGTGCCAAGAGCGTCTCCCTCCCAGCCCCTGGCGGCTCAGCAGCGCGAGTGTCCCTGCGAACCTCGGAGCTCAGCTGATAAACTCGGGCTGTTCCCTTCCCCGCTCTGGATGCCGTCCAGCAGCTCCCCTGGAAGCACGGCGGAAATGCCTTAATCACCTCGTTTGCATCTCCGTTTCAAGTTTAATTTGATACAGTGCCTCCTCTCCCCGGCCAAAAAAAAAAAAAAAAAAGAATTAGTAATAAAAAAAATCCCAAACATCTCCCAGCCGCACAAATCTTGATCTTTCTCCTTGCTCAGAAAACAAAAGGCAGGTCCCTGTGCCAGACACTTCCTCGTGAATGAGCTTTGAGTGCCGTGTGTGTCTGCATCCTGCACGGGGGAGGAGAGGGTTGGTGGTGGAGCCCATCCTGCCTGGCTGGGAGCTCTGTGCTCCCCTGGCCTCTCCCCACCCCACCTGCAGGGATGCCTCCCCCGCCCTTTTCCACCTTCTTGCTTTTTGGATGAGCAAGATGGGCAACATGTCCCCGGGGGTCCCAGTTAGGGACAGTTTGGTCAGTGTGGGAGATCAGAGCCCTGCTGTTCCCATCACCCGGGTAAGTTCCCCAGAGGTTGTGTTTCTCTTGAAGAACGGACTGCCCAGCTACAGCTGCAGTTCTGAGGGGCACAGACAATGTACGTTATAGCACATATTCCATGAAAAAATGTACCAAAGGGAAGCTGTAGTTAAAACAGAAGGTGTTAAAAAGGGGAGCAGGGGGCAGAAAGGACCTTGGGATGTGTCTGGGGCAGTGAAACCAGGGGATAAGCCACAACCACTGAACTGCCCCAGTCCCTCGGGCTGCCCACACTTTGGAGACACATGGAAACATCTGGGTACAACAGTCTGCCTCACTCCATGGGCAGAAGAGCTCCTGGAAAAATGGGAATACAGGTATGGATGTAGGGCAGTGGTTCCAGAACTAGTGGTAAGTTTCAGGCACGCTCCTTTCTAACACCTCTTTTCAGAGGTGTGCTCTCCAAAGCACAGGAACTGTGACAGCAGCTCCTCACCAGCTCCTGGGGATGGTGCAGGCCCACCACACTCAGAGCATCTCTTTGGAGGTGTCAGCAATTTGGGAGCTGTGACCTTTCAGGCACTGGGGTAACACCCAGTACCTTCCCAGAACGGATGAATGCACCAACCTGAGCCCATTGCCAAACCCTCAGTTCTCGCTCCAAGGCCTGGGGGTGCCAGAACTGGTTGGGAGCAGGAGGAAAAACATCTCCACATTGTGGGAAAACAGCTCGTTCTGCCAAGCCTGCTCTGTGAAACAGTTGAACTGGGCCTTTTTGGAACGCTGGAAACTAAATCCCAGCCCGAGGCACCGACCCAGGCTGGAAAATCTTCAGTGCAAACAGTTAAAGTCTGGAAGCAGAAAAGCAGAGGTGACAGACAGTGTGTGAGGTGGAGCTGATGAGAGGTGCTCCTGCCAGCTCTTTGAAATGTGTTATTCTGCCAGTGCTTTCGATGGCTTTGGGACACCCTACACATGCCCTGCTCAACGGGCCTCCTTTCCTCTGAGTCAGGGAGAACGTGACCAGTGGAAGCCACAAAGATTAAGGGACTGGAGCATCTCTCTGATGAGGAGAGACTGCAGGAGCTGGGCCTGGTTAGTCTGGAGAAGACTGAGAGGGGATCTCATCAATCCATACAAACATCTCCAAGGTGGGTGCTGGGGGACGGTGCCAGACTTGTCAGCGGTGCCCAGCGACAAGACGAGGAGCAATGGCCATAAACTAAGACACAGCAGGTTTCACCTCTACGTGAGGATGAACTTCTTACCACGGAGGTGGCAGAGCCTGGAAGAGCTGCCCGGGGAGGGCGTGGACTCTCCTCTCTGGAGACATTCCAACCCCACCTGGATGTGTTCCTGTGTCTCCTGCTCCAGGTGACCCTGCCTGGGCAGGGGGATGGACTGGACAATCCCATGGGGTCCCTCCCAACCCTGACTATTCTGTGATTCTGTGAACAGAAGGGTTTGGAAAGCAGCCCCAAAGCTTGCCAGACCTCATGTCAAAGTCCTAGAAACATGTAGTACATTTATTTCAGAGAGGACTAAATCACATTGAGGGAACCACCCAGCAAGGCACAGTCTGACAGTCACCAGTGACACTTCTCAGCACTCAGTTGTCACCTCTGACTCCAAACTAACACCACGCTGTTTGGGAGATGATGAACATTAGAACCAGAGTCTGACTTGTCCTGGACAGGGCCAAGTGCTGGACATTCACCCACGGGGGCCAAGCCCTGCCCTGCAGCACTGACCCTGCCAGGACTGCAAGAAGAAATAGCTCCAAGAGGCAAAACAACCAACTCAAGGTCCCATGGGCAGCACAAGGGGCATCCTGCATCCCATGAGCCCTTGACTGGGTGGCTTTTTGCCTGGTTAAGAAATTCCATGACTAGAAATGCCATTGGGGACAGCCTGTCTAGTATTACCACCTCCAGCAGAGCTGCTCGGGAGGAAAACAGTGCTGATATCTCTGTTTTAATAGCCAAGTGTTCCACAGACTGCCTGCATTTCCAAGGAAGAGGGAATATCTAATCACCTCTGGAGAGCAACCAGGACAACATGCTTTCTATCTGTAATGATAATGATTTCTAATGGTATCACTCTTGTTTCCATTCCTTCTCTCCTGGGATGGTCAGAACTGAAAAGGACGTGTGTGTTTTGTGTAAGCCTTGAAGTGCTGTGGCCTGGCTGAGTGGGAAACACTGCTGGAGCCAGGAGAGTGTGAATGTGTGACTCTGCTGGGGCAGATTGTGTTGAGACTGACACAGGAAGAGAGAAAAAAACCCTCAGTGGGGGAAACGAGAGGGAAAGTGCCGTGAGCACTGGGATTGGGTTTCCTCATTCATGCTGGAACAGAGAGCAGAGCCACACCAACTGCTGCTGTGCTGGGATGCCAGCAGTGCCAGGGCACTGGGATGCCAGCAGTGTCCAGGGCACTGGGATGCCAGCAGTGTCCGGGGCACTGGGATGCCAGCAGTGTCCAGGGCACTGGGATGCCAGCAGTGCCAGGAGCACTGGGATGCCAGCAGTGTCCAGGGCACTGGGATGCCAGCAGTGCCAGGGCACTGGGATGCCAGCAGTGCCAGGAGCACTGGGATGCCAGCAGTGCCAGGGCACTGGGATGCCAGCAGTGCCAGGGACTGTGTGTAAGCTCACTGGGGGCCCAGGGGCTCCCTGCAAACCTGAGAGCTCGCAGTTGTGTCACTTGGCTCCTCACTGACCCTGCAAGGTCAGTGCTGTGCTCAGTGACCTGCTGAAGGTCAAAGGAGGGATGTGGGGGAACCCGGAGGGATGTTGGGGAACCCAGTGCCAGCTCTCTGCAGTGCTCCTCAAAGCCTGACCCAGCTCTCACCCTGCACTATGGAGAGAACAACGGGCCAGGGCTGACAAAGCCATGAGCTGTTCCCTCCTCTAGCAAGGTGAAGTTCCTCCATCCCTCTCTTACAGCTGGAGCACATTTCTTCTGCAGAGGTCTGGAAAGAATGAAGATGCCCTGAGCCCCAGGGCTAGTTTTATCCACAAAACCACACAAAAGGTTTAAAGTCCAAATAGACTAAAACCAGCTTCATCCTCTTGAGCCTCTGGCTCAGATTCCTACGTGAGCTCCAGTCCAGCTGCTGGTGGTGCAGAGCTGCCTGTTGTGAGAGCAGCACCGAGGGGGCGCCCCCTCAGCAGACCCAGGGCTGGGAGGGACAGGGCACATCACTGCTGGTTTTCCCTCTGCCACATAAAGAACAGGTAATTCATGGCAGGGGGTTGGAATGGGATGGTCTTTAAGGCCCCTTTTAACACAAACTATTCATTGATTCCGCAGTCCCAATTCACGGGGAGATCCTGAATAACCAGGATAATGGGATGACAACCAACCTATATTTGAGTTCTCCAAATGGGACAAGGAAAATAAAAAAACATTGCAATTTCAAGCAGGAACTGCTGTTTCAGGTTCAAGGAGCCCTGCCAAGCCTGATGCTTGCAGGGCCCAGCAGACAGATGCAGGAAGCCCAAGTTTATCTCCTGTGCAAAGCCATTATGGAAAGGCACCTCATGTACCTCACCTGCCCCATTCCCTGCAGAACTTGGGCAGCAATATCAGCAGTGCTTGAGGGGGGAAGGCTGGCATTAATCCTCACAGGGACCACAAACACCCTTGGATGAGGGCAGACAGTTCAGGATTTCTAATTTCCACAGCGGCACCAGCAATATTGAAAAGGAGACCTGAGAGCACCTGCTGCACTATCCATTTGCAAAAAAAAGGCTTCAGTTTGGCAAGGTGTTTATTTTCAAAGCACAGGCAACAGCAACACTCCCAAAAGGCAGTAAAATGGCAGTAGATGGCTTCAACTGTTTATGGCCAGTTTGTAGCAGAGCAGGGAACACCTCCTAGGCAAAAAAAGAGCTTATTTTATTGACTGTTTCTTACCTTTAAACCCCAAATCCACTGATTCTAAAGCCATGCTTTGTGTTCTGGCCAGATCCACTGGGTGTGGAGATGTTGGTGCAGCTCAGTGACCTGCATTTTGCAGACACTCAGTGATGATTACAAAGCTCCTGTCTAGCCCTAAACCCTGTGAATGTTACATGTTTTGGCCCTAGAAATGAAGATGACTGTTCTTACAAGCTCAACCACAGGCATGTCCTTGGGACCTTTAATCAGAATGGAATTCCTCAGGACAGCACCCAGTACTTGCAGGCCATCTGACGCCTGGCTCTGGAATGACTTAGGAGTAAACCACAACCCTCCTGCTCCAGCAGCACTTTCTGCCTCTGGGAGCAAAATCTGTGAAATTTCTTGTGAGCCATTTGCTCTTTTCAGGTTCCTCTGTCAGATTAAGGTTGACCAAATTCTTTGGTTTCATACAAACCCTTTCCACTCACACGCAACTTGGTTTCAGTCGCTGCTTGCACAATAAATCAGTGTTTCACAAGCTCCTGCAGTGACCAAGAACATGCTGCTGTGAGAAGTGCCACAGAACTACCAAATACCTTTGCAATTAACTGAACTGGACCAGAGTTCCGATCATGAGTGAACAGTATAAAACAGATTTGGAGCATTCACCACTTTTGTACAGTCTGTACTTTATTGCAGAGAAGACTGGATGAATTTTAAAAATAAAATTCAGGAGTTGCACAGTTTCCAGACAGTTCCACGAAGTGCTGCCCACAGTAACCTGAGCACAGCAGAGCCTGGCAGACAGTGAGAGGGGATCCAGCCTGTCATCTGCAATCACTCCAGTCACCAAACCCTGCAGCCAATTATTTAAGAGCCACATAAAACAAGGGGCCCTGCTCCTGAGAGCACCTCTGCCAGCACAGCAGAGGTTAAACCGTGTCACTCCTGATTTCCACCATAACCTGGACCAGGAGTCAGGCCTGGATCCCAAGAGCAGCCAGGGAAGGGTTTGTGTCAGTGTGAGACTCCTGGGGTGGCAGATTTGTGATGTTTCCTGAAGGATTTTACTTGGGATCAGGTCTCCCATTTCAGGTGCTGCTGTATCGTTGGACTGATGCTCAACCTGCTGCCCAGCCCCTTTCCACATGGGAAAGAAATCTTAGCATGGAAACACACCAAGTCGTAACAGGCACTGACTACCACAATAAACTCTCCCTGCCTCTGTCTGCCCTGGGTGCTGCTGTGGCTGGGAGCACCCCAGCAGGTCACAGCCAGCCCCAGGCAGGCTGAGGGTGAGCCACAGCCCTGCAGCAGGATCCACAAGCACTGTGGCCAGAAATGTCCTTCAGTGTATCAGATAACAGAGATAATGCACTTTCCTCGGGAGACCATCCGCACTAACTGCTTTGGAGAGACACAGGCTGCATCAGCAAGTGAACATTATAGTATTAGGCTAAAATCCCCAACCTTTTTTCTGTAAATGTGTTTCCTTACCTATTAATTACCCTCAAAGTGAAGCCTTTCTCTGAGCCACCACAGTGTGACATTAAATAGAGCTCAAACTCTTGATGCCAGTCCAGAGCTTGTCTGAGGACGCTGAGACCGAACGGGCTGGCACAAGACATATGAGCATGGAAAATCCTTACAACCACCTGACTCTGGGATCTGCTTCCCACCTCCTCCACCTCTCCCAGCCTCGCTGCCAGAAACAGTAATGGTGATTTTTACCAGCTGAAGATATGACACCCAGGGTTCAAACTCTAACCACGTGGGACCCAGAAGTTCCCCGTGATGGAAGCGCAGCAGAATGGCTCAGTGTGTCCAAGGGATGTGCTACAGGAGAGCTTTCACCTGCAGGGTGTTTAAATGCTGGTGTGTGGTGTGCTGAAAGGCAGTTTTCTCCACTCCTTTAGCACTGTGCCAGTTCTATGCAAGCCAAAAATCTACGGGGGTGAACGGGAACCTCGGGAAAAGCAACTGCCTGAAAAAAGCCCCTGAAAGTGAGGGTTTTGGTGTAACACCAGTGCAGGGATGGTGGGGATTGAGACACAAACCCAACCCACCGTGTGTGCCTCAAAGCTTAAATTAAAGGGAAGGGCTCTTGGGGAGCAGGGTGAGAAATCATTCATGGGTCGCTCCCGGCGGCTTCGCCAAGGCTGCCAGTGCTGGCGGTGGAACGTGTGCGCGTGTGACTCGTTAACTTCACTAACCCAACTACCCATCAGGACAGAGACCACAGAGGCTCACAGGCTCACAGAAGGCCATCCCAAAGCGATGTGCTTCTGCCACAGGCAAAATCCTAGTGCCTGATGGCCGTGAGGCCCCCGAGTGCTGTGAGCTCTCCTGGCTACTCCCTCTAAAAGAAGACAGAAAATTATCGCAGGAAGCGGTCGCTAGGCACAAATGATTCTTCCTCAAACAGATTCCCACAGGATTCCCCACAGTAATTACTAAAATAAACTACCTGATATGTCACGAGGACAACATATAATCGACATTTAAGGCAATCTAATTTCCACAGCCCTCCCATGGCCTTCCCCCTTTCCCAGCAGGTCGCCTTTGTCTTCCTTGTCCAGGACCGATTTCTTGCAGGTGAACATGACCAGCAGCAGCATTGGCAGGTGCCACAGGCTGCAGAAGAAGAGCTTCCTGGAGCTGCTGCGATCTGCATCCCTGTAGAAGCGAAAGCCGAGGTAGGAGATGTAGAGGTTGATGGGGAGCGAAACGATGGGGAAAGTCCACGTGGTGACGTCGAGGACAGGAGCCACCACCGAGAGTCCGATTAAGGCCAGGCAGTGGCGCAGAGCCACCCTCCTGCACAGCCCCGGGTGGGTGACAGACATCATACAGTATCCTCCTCTGGAGTAATCCTCCCGCAGGCCCCAGCTCAGGGCGTTGAAGTGAGGGAACTGCCAGGAGTAAAGGATCCCTCCCAACAGCAAAGCACCTGTGGTGGGGCAGAGAGAAGGACACAAGAGTTAGAAGGTCCCTGCAAGAAGTGCCACACACCTGTGGCACTGCTCAGGGCAGCTCCATGACATAAGGAACCTCTGGTTTTGAGGGCTTTCACACAGGGTTGTGTATGGTGGACTGTCTGGGCTTGGAGCACTCACTTTACAAAGTGTTTCAGCAAGTCACTTCCTCCTAAGGAACCAGTTCATTCCCAGTTGGTGGGAATGAAGCAAAGTTGGGCAAGAAACTGTTGTCTTGGAAGCCTCTTGATTCTACTCCTGGGTTCCTGAGTTGGTGCACCCAGAGAAGAGAAGAGCCAGTGGGCTCAGTGTCACATCGAACAGACACAGGGGGCCCTGCTCAGTGACACCAGGGAAGGAGGAGAAGCTGCTCCTCCTGAGACCTGGGGACACACCATCACCCTGGGAGTCTGGAGCATGGCTAAGCTCTCTGTCTGCCCACTGTGTGAGGGAGGGAACTGCTCCTGGCATGGGAGAAGCTCCCTCAGGGACCTGGGCAGGCGGCAGAACGGGCAGAAGCTGCTAATGAGGTGTCAGGAGATGGAGAATTTCTTACTCCTTCAAACTAACTGCAGAAACTTTTAAGCAGTTTGATCAAGTAACTCTGTTCACACCAATTAACTACTTCTAGAATTAAAAAGGAGCTGTGGAAGCACCACATTTCCACAGCTCTCCCTGGGACACAGCACAGGGCTTACTGAGGCAGGAGCAGCTTATGTGCTGATTTCAGAGAGCTTCCAGGAGGCCCTCAGACTAAACTCCCTTCACTAATTTTGTCTGAAGACACAAAAAATCCCCCAAGGCTGTTGCACATTATGAGCATTCCTGGATTTTCCTTTTGTTTCCCTAGCTCCTAAACCCTCTGCTCTGGCATTAACACTTTCTTTGCATCTCCCTGCCTCCATGAGCTCCTTCTCTATGGAAACTACTTCTCAACTGGAGCCACGAGTCCAGCATTTTCTTAGTGATTTGAGAGGAACAGAAACAGCAACACTTCTCTGCACACAGGTTAATATGTTTCAATTCTTCCCCAAACACTCCTTCCTTCTCCAGTGACTGCTTGGGCTCCAACAAAGAACAAGTCACTGTGTCCTCTGAACAGCTTCATGGTTCACATCTCCTCTCCATCTGCTCCTGGGGGCTGTGCATGCCTAGTTCTTGTCTCAAACAGCCCAACCTACGCTGGTGCTGCCCTGCAAGTAACAATAATCTCAGCTTGCAAAAAAACCCTTTTTCCCCCCTCTCTTATCACCGGTGAGGGAACACTCCACTAGATTTCATGCAGGTTTCCAATGGCTTATAAATCCAGCAGTGGTATAAAAGACCCATCTGACTGCTCTTTGAAATGAGTTACAAATACTCCTTGAGGTGAGCTGTGGCCCTGGAAGTTGATTACACGAAGCACAGAGACAGACACACATACTTTGGGGGTGCTGCTTTCAGAACATTGTCTGCCACAAATTACAGGGGATTTCATGGAATGGTTTGGGTTGGAAGACCCAAAGATCACCTCATTCCACCCCCTGCCATGGGCAGGGACACCTTCCACCAGCCCAGGTTGTTCCAAGCTCCGTCCAACCTGGCCTTGGACACTTGCAGGGCTGGGGCAGCCACAGCTTCTCTGAGCAACCTGTGCCAGGGCCTCCCCCTCTCACAGGGAACAATTTCTTTCTAATATCCCATCTAACCCTGCCATCTGGCAGTTTGAAGCCATTCCTCCCTTTTCTGTCACTCCAGGCTCTCCTAAATAGTCTTTCTCCATCTTTTTTTAGGCCCCCTTAGGTACTGGAAGGTGGCTATTAGGTCACTTCATTTCCTGGACTATGCCCCAAAACGCTGCAAATCCAGCTATTCAATCCTACAAAAGTCAACTTTCCAAGTGTGGATGTTTAGCACCTTCTATAAATTGGAACCCTTTAGGACAGTTGAAAATGGTGCATCCCAAATTTACCAATAATTTCAGAACGTCGTGGCAAGTGAAGTAATTTTGTCCCTGGTAAAAAAGGATTTGATTCAGTTCTGATGAAATCTAAGGGACAAGCTCTACTGAAACAAACCAAAATAAAACCTACTGAAGGAACAGCTCTCCCTACACCAGGAGAAACAACGGGGAAGACGTTCTTGTCGTGAGTCAGTCCTCAGCTCTTTCCTACTCCTGTAAAACACGTTACCGGAGGCGAGATCCTGACTGTGATAAACCCACGAGGGGAGTATTTTCCAAGTCTCTGAAGAGCTCCAGAGATACTGTTCAGAACGCAGGGAGAGGTAAGCTGCAGCTATCCATCAGCTGAGGACACAGGCACACGGAGCCAGGCGCAGGACTTGGAGCAGAGGCTGTCCCTGCTTCCCAGGGCTCTGGACCAGCCGGCTTTTCGTCCGGCGAGTGCCGCGTCCCTGTGTTTGGGCTCTGACACAGGCTCTGCTTATTCAATTGTTCAAACGCTGTGTGCAGCCAAGCTCAAAACACACCCCAAACCTCAAAGACACAAACCTCTTTAACAGTTCCCTAACTATAACACACCATTAAAGAAAAGAAACCCAAGTCATCTGGAGAACCTTTTAAACACAAACAGACCAGCTAAAGTACTCGAGGCTGGATTCCCATTTACAAAGCTCTGGTTTTTACATGCAAGCCTTTGGAATTTAATTACTTTGATTACATTGCAACCATTGAGATAATTGATATTTTACAGAGAAGCTGAACAGTAAAACAATTTAATAGGCCATTATGAGGATTTTAACTGACCGATCTTTCTGTTCAGTTCCCACGTGCTGGGACATCCTGCAATTTCCTCGGCCCAGCGGAGATTGTCGGGTTGTCAGAGATTTTTAAGTGTCACGTAAGACTGATGACTGGCAAAGCACAGCACACAGTACAGTACAATCCAGCATCAAATGAGCTCACAGTAGGAACGCTGTCAGGCCCAGAGCAGACACTGTAATACTCATTAATTACTAGATGAATGTTAACTATGTCATAATTAAGTCAGCTGTGTTTTTAGGCAATATTACAGCGAGACGAGCTCTGGAGACTAACCTGGTTCAAAACAGAGCTGAGTCTACTCTGCGGCCTCTGTGTAGTTCCCAATATTTTGGGAACTCGGATTAATAATTGCAAATCTCCCTTTTCCCTGTGGAGTTTCTAATTAAGGGAACACCAGGCAAGGTCGTTCCCCACAGGAACGCGTGGAGCTGGTGCAGGTTCGCAAAAGAAAAGCCGGATCTCGGAGCAGAGATTGCCTGGGCAGTGGGAGATAACTGGCACCGAGGGGATACCCTGGGACACCCTGGGACACCATGGGCACCCAGGGGACAGCCATCAACTCAGGCTCTTCCATGGGAAAACCTGAGTGCAGGCAGGCTGACAGGAACTCAGATCTCTCAGCTTTTCCGCAGGACCACAAGCACTTGGCTCGTGGACATCCCAAACTCCTTGGCAACTTTTAATTGCTGCAATTGAGCCCATTTATGACCAGTTCTTCACCTTTCCAAGTGGGGGAACCTGGGACAGATGCAGCAGACACTTACTCTTATCAGACACTTACCAGACTTAAATCCTGATAACTTGGCAGATGAGTCCTGTTTGATTTTGGAAATAAATGAAACCTGGCAAGGCAAACAGGACCCAAGTCTCCAGAATTTCTTCACTCTTCTGTGCAAAATAGGTCTAAAATGTTTTCTTGTTGAGTTCCTATTCTTTAATCACTTTGCCCTGGCTTAAATCATCTCAAAAGTTCCAGGCTTGCAGAGAACCAGGTAGGTCCTAAAGCACCCCCAGAGCTAAAGATAAATAACAGGTTTTACTGTTCCTCATGAATTTTAAGGTTAAGCTATTATTTCCTTTCCTAAATTCTTTTTTGAAGTATTTAAATAGTAATAGACCTTCTTTTTAATAAACAAGAACAAGCTGAGATTTTTATTTTATTTTAATATCTAAGATAAAGCCAAAATGTCAACTGGTGTAGAAGGAGGTAGAAAATGATTCTTTCTTTCTGTAAATATATTTTTATCTAGCGAAATACTGAAACTTTATAAATTGCACTTTCCCTAAAACAAACAAGACACTAAATTCCATAGTCATTTGGAAACTGCTTGGCAAGACATTTTAAGGCCCAATAAATTTGGGAAAGGCTTGGAAATAATTGTGAGATGAGGATTCCAAAAGCAACTGTTATGACTCTGGGTTTGCAAAGCACAGCAGCTGACAGTCCAATTTTCAGAATTACAAGAGCAAGAAGCATCCCCCTCTGAGATTCTGCTCTTCACAGTGTCAAGAAGGACATGTGGTAGCTCTAAATTTTGATTAAAATTTCATGGTTTATTCCTTTTAGAGAAATTCCCGATGAGCTCATTTGCTGGATGGTCCAACTCTCAGGTGAAGGGGCACTGTTGGTGCCTAAGCCCAGTCCTCAGCCTAAGCCAAACTAAGTCCTTGGGCAGGAAGAGCATGTAAGAGCAGGAGACCAATGGTTTTTAGGGGGTGAGCCCTTGCAGGCCATGAACTCTGACCCCTGGTCAGCTCCTGGAGAGGAGAGCAGAGCAATCAGGTACCAATAGCTCCTTGTCCTGCCCGTCCTGGGCTCACACCAACATCAGTGACACCGGCATGAAAAGGTCCAGTCCCCCAAATTTCTCCTGTAAAGGATACAGAGCTCGTTCAAGCCCATACATGTAGTCAGGAAAGACTGGGCACAGCGAGCTGCTGAGCCATCAGAGCCAACAGAACTTGTCCTGAGCAAACCCAGCAACCTGAGGCCTGCAAACCTACTTTCTCATCCACCAAAGGGCAGAAACAATGTTTGGATCCTGCCTGACTGTCTCGTGCTGAGGATGCCACTCTCTTAAGCAATGGTTTGAAATGTGCCTCTTTCATGCTGGCAAGGCCTTTCATCATCAAAGGGCTTTTACCTTGCTCGGTTGGCACACGGGGCCGCAGCGATGGCTTCACTCACAGAGGAGTTATTTCAGCTGCCTGCCTTCAACGAGGCATGACAGCTTGGGATGGTCCAACTGAAGCTCTCCAAAGAATGTGTGAAGACAAGTTCCTCAAGGGCAGAGAAGGACTTGAGCTACAGGAGGGCACAGGCTGGAGCACAGCGTGTGCTGGTGGGAGCTCCAGCTCCTGGAGTGGGGCCAGCTGGAGTCTGAGCAGCCTGAGCAGGCAGGTGAACGTGGGCCTGCCCACACAAGTCAAGGCAAACGTGTCCAAGGTTATCTACAGGGACTGCTGTATCAACACTGTGCTCCTGAAAACACGCTGCACAGGGACAACTTGTGCTCTCTTCTTATCCTTCTCATTGTTCTGGAGACAACACATGGTGCCCTCCTTCTGCACAGTGTTCTGTAAACCTCTTGTATCATGTTCCAGCTCCAGGCAGGACAAACACCTACCCAGGTGGCCAATAAAACAAAAAAAAAAAGAGGAAGGAGGAGCTAACCTGTAGCATCAGTTCAAGAACAGACTCGCTCCTTCTGTCTTCTTGCTTTGGTGCTGCATATGTATGGCTGGGAAGCAGCCAACCAGGCATTAAAATAAACATGGAATAGTTAAATATCAGCTCCAAAACAGATGTTGAAATCTTACTGCATTTCCCAAAGCTGGTGTTTACTGCCTTGGCAACCTAAGAATGCTGTTTTGCTTAAAGCACAATTTTAGTAATTCTTCAGCCTCGAATAATGTGAAGGAATTCTGAAATTATTTCCAGACCTCGGTAGCTCTGACTTACGAGAGGGAAGCACCGGCCTTTTGTCTCTAGGAAACAGGCCCGAGGTTGGCTCTGTCAGGAGGGGAAGGCTTTGGCAGTGTAAGCTCAGCCTCTTAATGCACTGTAGGCAGGAAACAACCACACACCGCTTTGCTTGCGAGCGCACAACTGGCTCTCCTCCCTCAGAAGATGTTGAACAAATTACTCCTCTTTAATCCAGACAAGGTAGATTAGAGCTCAGAGACTTGACTTGGCCCAGCTGTATCCACCTGCTTCCGAGCCCCTCCACTGTCTCAGCCTGCATTTTTCACCTTTTCTGCAGGAAATTTAACACAACCAGTCCAAAACTCCCCACTGCAGTCCTGAGTTCTGCAGGATGTTACACTCACAGGAAATGTACTGGATACATTCCCCGAACCTTTTATTCTCTATCTTTTCTTCTGTGCTTGTTCACAAGTCTAACACAGTAGTCCCCTCTGGAGATTTCTAACTGTGCAGCAATTATGGGGGTAAAGAAAGATTTTGAAGTCTTGTCAAAGCCTTGTTACCCACTGCAGGTTCAATGCAACGTTAAAGGATTGTTTGGGGGAGTTGGTACAAAGATTGAGTGGTTTGGAGAGTCATGGCCAGAACACCCCATAGTGTCCTGATCTACAAGGACTGTTTTATTCAGCTCTTGGTGGCATTTTCTGTTTGTGAAGGAGAGCTGGAAGGTGCAATCATTGCTGCCTGTGCTTCAGCTTGCTTTGGTGATGGAAAATGACTGCTGGGTTAAATCAACTGGCCTCCAGTTACAAGTGGTCAAGATACAATCACTCCTGAGGAAAAATGTTACCAGCTATTTAATTCTGCCCACTGTCTTCAGAAGTAGGAAAGGGATTAGCTCCTCAGAATTTACATCCTAATTTGTGATTATGAAGCCTTCTCAAACACAAAGACCTCTGGGAATTATCCAGTCACTAACCTTAACCAAACTGATGCAATTCCCCTCATTAGCACCACAGAAGGACGGCACTTCTGCTTCCACCGGAAAACAAAAGCAGATGCTCCGGCTTGTGTTGGATGCCGTGGGAGTGGTGAGGCAGCCTTGAGAGGGAAAAAGGCACAGTATCACTTCTAAAGCCCCACACAAGGTCCCTGGGCAGGGACAATGGTCCCAATGTCAGCACGGGATGAGCAGCCCGGCCCACATTGTGCCCCTTCAAGGTTACACGGTCATGGAAACGGAGGGCGAGGAGGAAAACACTGGAAAACTCAAAAGCTTCATGGTCATGGGTTTCAATAGCTGTTCCTTTTGAAGGATGGCACAAAAGGCCTGTGGAACAGGAGCGTCTCAGGCTCTGATAGACTCCTCTGTGGCAGCACAGAAAGGGAAGGGGATGTTGGCCGTGCGTTTGGCTTGTCTGCAAAACAAAGGGATGATCCTCAGTGTCCACCAGGAATAGGAAATGAAGTTGGCTGTGGGATTTTTCACCTCGAGGGAGTGTTCCTGGCCACTGCCTTTAACAGGAGGGACCCAGATGTCCTCAGGTACGCTCAGCAGGCGGGGAAAAGCTGTGTGCACGTGGATACACACGGGCATTCACTCCTGCGTGACACGCAACAGGTTATCGCAGCCAAAAGGCTCGCAGGGAAACACCTTTCATCACGCAGGCAAGGCTGAGAAAAACAACAGCACCGTACAGAACTCGCCTCAGCTCACCCCAGCAACAGATGCCACAAAAAAAAGAGCCCACTGGGTAAGCTGAAAATACAGTCTTGTGCAAAAATATGTTCAGGAAGTATTTCCAAAGGACCAGACTCAGCTGAGGACTCCAGACCTGCAGAGCCACACAGGGGCTCCTTGCCAGCCCCCTCTTCCAGGCTCCACCGGGGCTCCCAGGAGCCTGAGCGTGGCAGTCCCTCCTGCAGCCCCCCTGCCCCGATTTCCCTGTGGGTGCTGTATCAGGCTCAGGGGCTGTCACACACCCAGCTCCTCCCCGTGCCCATCAGCCACGCACGGGGTAAGGAACGGGGCAAGGGCACGCTGCCTGTGAGCTCGTGGGGTCGGTCCCCAGGTGCCCCAGCGGCAGAACTGCCATTTCTTTTGTCTCTGGAGAAGATGGAAAGGGGGAAAAAAATAGCCCACTGGCTTTTGTCCTAAATTCAGACCAGCTGCTCACTAGTATTGTCCCTCTGCCTCATTTTTTACAGTTTTTACCCCCACAAAGCACACTCCTGGGCCCCCAGCTCCAATTCTCGTATGTCAGTGACATGAATATCTCTGTTTCCTCTGGAACAGACCACAAATTCTGCTGTCTTTCATCTGAGAAGTGAAACCCTGAAAAGCTGAGTTTACTAGAGGGAGTTTATAGCCGTAGCCTCCTCTGCTCTGGCGGCAGGACGCTGAGCTGCCCCGCTCCCAGACGTGCTCCCACATCAAGGGGCTTTGAAAGCTCCAAGTGTTTAACTAGAAGGGACACAAAGATCTCAAAGCTTATTTTGCATGCAATTAAGCTGTTGTTTTGCTCTCCCTCCTCCTGGCAGACAAGTGCTCCACCAGGGAAGGTATGAGAGACTCCAGCCATTGACAGGTTGGGCACAGCCCCCCCCCTTCTCCCTATCCTCTTTTTTTTGTTACTGAAACCATCCATCTGCCAAATGTCACTAGCTGATAAGAACTGCCCGTTTTTAAATCCCCTTTTGTAAATAGATGTTGGCTGACATAATTAATGTCTGCCCTACAACACAATTTGAATTACAAAGTAAAGGCAATTTGAAAATCAGCCTCCACATGATTACAATTGATACTGAGTCTATAAATTCCATAGCCTGAGGAATTATTTAAATTTCTGAAAATGAATGAAAATCAGTACAAGATGTCTTTCAGGAAAGCGAGACCAGAAGTGGAGCATCTGAGATAAACTAAACAGTCTCTTGAGATAAACATTCTTTGGTGCAGTAATACCTACCGCTCCTGGGCCACCAGGGCTCTGCAGCGTCTGCCGAGCTCCCAGGGCCCTTATCTGCTCTGCCACCGCCACCTACTCCGAGTAAATCCCCTTAACTGATAAGCACATTAGGCTGAGGAGCCCTGCTTGTCGCTTCCATCTCGCTGGGTGGTTTGGATGAACTCGGTGGCACCGCATTGCTCCGCTCCCCAACACCCGCCCCTGGGATCCACTTCCAGCTGGCGGAAGAAGTGCAAAAGTTCTGGCGCTCCCAACGTAAAGTGGGACTGTTGGAGCAAGTCCAGAGGAGGCCACGAAGTTGGTAAGGGGTCTGGAGCACCTGCCCTGTGGAGACAGGCTGGGAAAGTTGGGGCTGTTCAGCCTGGAAAAGGCAAAGTTATGTGTAGACCTCACGGCACCTCCCAGGATCTGAAGGGGCTATGAAAAGGCTGGAGAGGGGCTGATCATCAGGAATTGTAGTGACAGGACAATGAGTAATGGGTTCAAACTTGAGAGAGGGGAATTTAGATTAGATATACAAAAGAAATCCTTCCCTGTGAGGGTGGGGAGGCCCTGGCACAGGTTGCCCAGAGAAGCTGTGGCTGCCCCAGCCCTGGAAGTGTCCATGGCCAGGTTGGACAGGGCTTGGAGCAACCTCGGAGAGTGCAAGGTGTCCCTGCCCATGGCAGGGAAGTGGAATGAGATAATCTTTCAGGTCTCTTCCAACCCAAACTGTTCTATGATTCTATGAATATGAGTGGTGGCACTTGGAGACATTTACCCCAAATTCACTTTTCCTGCTAACTCCAAGTTTAAATGAGTTTAAATGGACAACAAACATCTCTAATAAGGAAGCTGCAGCACTGGTCTGGGGAGGAGGACCAGCAACACCAGGGTAATTTAAAGCATGTATACGTTGTGCCTCTTGCCCAGCAAAACAAACAGCTCTGTTCCTTCCTATGATCACTGTGCACAGGCTCAGCAGAGCTGTGGCACAGCCAGGAGATCTCCTCAGTGTGGATCCTGCCAGGAGGAGGACCCAGCACAGGACACACTGCCAAGCTGTACCCCTCTTCCTCTCCCTATGCTATCACTTAAAGCTTTAAGTGAATTTCATTATTTTCTTGATAGTCCCTCCCTTGTAAAATAATTTGAGGGTGTCTCGATTTACTAGAACAACAAATCTTTTAAGAAACAAACAGGCCCATGAAGGAGCACTGAAATCTGCTTTCAAGGAAGCAAACGTGTTACTGCAAATCACAGGCTGGCAGTTAAGTTGTGCATAAATACCCCAGATCCGTGGCAGCGATATCCATGTGATAAATTACATTTATCATGCACCTCTGACCGTCTCACCTGCACTCGCTCCCCCATCGAGGAAATGTTAACATTCCTGATCTTTCATCGGTTTCAAACAGCTGCCATTAAAAAAAACCCCACAACCCTCTCCCCTCCCCAACCCCACAACAAAGAATTCCACATCTTCCCACAGATAACCTTATCTTTCACTTTTGAAATGGGAGGTTTCCCCTAAGTTACTTTGGCTCAAAATCCAGGGTTGGGGGTGAGATTTCAATCAGGCTTAAGAGCATATAATTAAAGTTACCTATCAGGGGCAAAAGTGGAAGCAAGAATTCTTGGGAATCATCATGAGATCTGCCAAAGATCATAGTGTAAGGAGTTACTCAGAGGGTGGGGAGGCCCTGGCACAGGTTGCCCAGAGAAGCTGTGGCTGCCCCACCTCTGGAAGTGTCCAAGGCCACGTTGGACGGGGCTTGGAGCAATATGAGATAGTGAAAAGTGTCCCTGCCCATGGCAGGGGGGTATAACTGGATGATCTGTAAGGTCCCTTCCAACCCAAACCATTCTAGGATTGCATGGTGATTGTCTAAATTACGGCATTTGCAGCCCTGGAAATATGAGGGTCCCACATTTTTCTCTGTGATATTTGTTTCTTGTGCAAGAAACTGCCAAGGTATTAATCTTTGAAATGAGAAAGTTATAAGCAAAGTGAGGACAAATCAAAACAAGGCTGTTGCAGTCTGAGATCTCTGGAATTGGAAACCAGGAGCCATCTCCAGCTCTCTCAAAGGACTCGAGGATCTCGCAGCAGCCCCGTGTTGTGGCAGTCCTGGAGGGAGCAGGCACAGCTATCCAAGGGCACCACACAACGGTGCAACACTTGGCTCCCCCCTCAGAGGGTAATGAAAGGGCTACACTTAAATATTGTTTTCCCTACAACCAGCAACATGTACAACAATGTGGCTGCTGTGAGAAGATTACAAGGAGAGAAAATCCACAGGAAAATGTAAACTCAAAAAACCACCAGTTAAGTGGTGAGAACCTTCCTTCTCATTAGTTTCGTGCCTCCCTTTCCTTCACATTCCCCTTTGTTATCCGGTGGAATGATCTTTTTTTTTTTTTTTTCTTTTTTAAACGAGGTGCAAATGCATTTTCACACCTCTACCTAAAACTAGGTTAAGTCTCCACACTAATTACACATTATTTATGAGTTCAGCAACTGTGAGCAGGCTGGTTAGGGAAGGGATTCAGGTCTGCACAGTTGAGTATGGATGCACATGGATGCACCCCTGAACTCTGCATGGATTTGATGCTGCCAGGCACAGGAATAGAATGTTTAACTCTGAAAATCATAGTCTACATTGCCATCCTTTTCTTATCTTTTTCTCCTTAGAGGTGTTTGTGGGTTTTGTTTATTTGTTTGATTGGTTGGTTGTTTGGGGTTGGGTTTTTTTCCCCTTTTAATACTGAAATGCACTAAAATATTACATTGCAGTCCCTGTTTTCAGAGCTCTGCCCAGATGTGCTTCATTACAAAGACCAGTATCAGCTCAATAACATTTCTTTCTCTATCAAACAACCTGCCTGGCCTCCCTGACCCAGACTGAGAAGTGACTGCAGGAAGTTTTAGGTGCCCAGAACACACTGGCTGCACACCAGCACAGATTATTATGTTCTGGTAAAGTCTGCTTGGGTGGTTTAAAGTGATCATCTTCCACTGATGGAAGCACTGCCAGATATCATCCCCTCCACAGCAGAGCTGGCACAGGGACACATAACCACATTTAGCTGTAAATTAGAGAGGAAGAGCTTCCTTGGGACACCAGTGGTGCTCCCTGCTGCCCCACAGGGACAGCCCTCTGTGAAACAGGTCTCAAAGAGCGAGTTGGAACTTGACAAATTAAAGATAATGACAATCAGGGCCAGTTTAACGTGCTGGGCTTTCACTGCAGCCTCTACAGCAAGAGCTTTTGGTGAGATGCAGCTCTGCACTCCAGCTCCTCCAGCCTGGACTGTGCAGGTAAAGCACAGGCACGTGAAAGTCATCCCTGGACATCAACTCTGCAGCGTGGTGCCAAAACCAACACAGAAATCCCTAAACAACGTCAGATCCAAGGTCTAAACATCTGCAGCCAGAACGATAAAGGTCTTAAAATTATACATTCTGTGTTTTTAATTAATTCTGTATAATGACAGAATAGTTACAGTTGGAAAAGACTTTTAAGATCATCGAGTCCAACCGAAGTAGAAGTGTTGGAAAAAAGCCCCACACCATCTTTCATCCTAGATCTGGGCTAGATCTTTATGGGAACATGTGGACACAAAGCCAACTCAGACTGACTTTTATTAGGAAGTGCCTAAAGAACAGATTTTGCACAAATTCTGATAATTTCTGGTTAAAAGCCTTGCTGTTGAAAGTATTATTCAAGCCTTAAATATGCCCCACCGTGGGACGAGTGTGTGCTAAAGCAATTCTTAACAGACCTATTAATTGTACTTCATTAGTTTCTTCAGACTGTAAGTTTGTGGAGCCACTTTGATTCTTAAGTTTCTAGCTGGCAGGAAAAACAAGCCCTGATTGTGTCAGAGTCGAGCTGCTGAAGAGATCAGTGTTTTACAAGGGATGTAAAAATGGTTCACAGTTACTAAAATAGAAACCTTCGTTTGCTTTTCAAGGAGGAGGGAAGGAACATTTATAACTTAGAGTTTAGCAATGGGTAATTAAGAAATACACCAATAAATTAATTTTCCCAGGACATTTTCTGGCTCGTGGAAAGACACTAATAAACACATCTGGGAATTTTCCAGCTGAAAGTTCCTAGTTGGATCTTACTGGATACGGTTTTAATCCTGAAATTATGTAACATTTTCTTCCATGTGAACACATAAGATGCCTTCTAAACACACATCCAACAGGACATGCTGCTTTATCAGCTCAGGTTTGCCCTCATAAGGAGAATGTTATCAGAATTTATGTGCTTCTGAAGCACTATCACAGGATCAGGGAATGGTTGAAGGGACCTTAAAGCTCATCATGTTCCACCCCCTGCCATGGACAGAGACACCTTCCCCTAGCCCAGGTTGCTCCAAGCTCTGTCCAACCTGGCCTGGTCAGGTGAACAAGCATAAAGGACAAAGTTTGCTTTCTTTGGAGTAGTTTTTTTCAGTTATCCTGAGAACCACTCACCCTGACAGAAGGGATTTCTACTCACCAGCATCCAGACTCCCGGTCGCTGCGGTCCAGCCCATGACGGGGGGAATGGCCCCGACCACAGCTCCCACCCACGTGTTGGCAATGCTCATCCTCTTCATGGGGGTGTAGCAGCACGTGTAGAGGAAGATGTTGAAGGCTCCCAGGGCCCCAGTGAGAGGGTTCACCCCCAGAGTCAGCAGGGCAATTCCTGGGACTCCGCAGGAGGCAGCGAAGCAGACGGCGAGCAGGGGGCTGTGGGGACAGGGATGGAGACACAGGCTGAGCAGGACCTGGTCGTAGAGAATGACTGCTGTCCTGCTCCTTTTGCCTCCTCCCCAAAATCAAGATTGCTTTTATGTTATTTTTTTCCTCACCCAGCCCGAAGTTTCCCATTTGAACCCCCAAGAAGAAAAGCCTTTCTGAAAAGTTGAGCCAGTCGTGTCACAGCTCTGCAAAGGAAATAATTCTTCACCTTGTGATCACCAAATAAAATCCAAGCTCTGCAGGTATTTAGCCCTTATGGAGAACTGCTGCTTCCAGCATATCTTCCTCCTTCACTTCAATTTTAGCAAATTTTAACCTCTGGAAAAAGCACTCAGGGTTTGGAGTGAATGAAAAGGGTAGGAGCTTGTCAGATTTTTAACTGATTGCAGCTATCCAAGGGATCCTTCAAAATGCAAAAGGGTTAGACACAAAACTAGGAAGCATTTATAAGAAAAAGAGTACATTCAATCATTGCAAAATTATATCAACAGGAATAAAGTATTTTTTGGCTTTACTGCAAAAAAAGGCTGAATGTTCCACACTCCCATTTAGCTGATGTATTGAGCTGAGCAGGGGGAGCACCCCAAAGCAATGCTGGCAACAGAATCAAAACTGATTATCTTCTAAGTAGGACTGGAATTAACTGAAGATATTTTAGGTTTGGCCAAAAGCAGCAAACCGCAGAGATGCAAATTATTTCTGTGGATTTGTACTGCACATCAGCTGAGAGCTCTGGGAAGGCTGGAAACTCCTGTTACAGTCTGACAGAAAGAGGCTGGAGCTATGTAAACTTCTGCTAATAAATTCCACAATAAACATCCAAATAGGAAGAACAAGGATTTTTTTGTTTGGCTACCAAACCCACACTACACAGAGAACACCATGACACACCCCTAAGGAAGCTTTAGTTGTGACCCTTGTGCCAGACCAACACGTTTGCTGCTGGTGGGGATCTCCTCACGTGTGCTTGCTCGAGGTGGTTGGTAAGATAGGAAGAGAGAACCAAAAGCCTCTAAGAAATACTGTGGTGTGGGGGACCTCTGGAAGGGAGGAAAATGTCATTAAATGAGTTGCATTTAATAACCCACGTGGATAAATACACACTTGTAATCCACGTAAGAGCAGAAAATATGTGTGTTTGCAACAAAGGTCTCTGCATGAAGTTCAGCTTTACACCTCTTGTCTAATTGAAAACCATGCAGCCTTTGTGTTCTACAATCACTCTGCCCTCTGGCCAAATCCTTAACCCTAAAATACGTGTTGCAAGCACTGCTCCAACCCTCATAACAAAAATTTGCTGGTGGGGATGAATTTTATGGGAGTTTTATCAGCAAAAAATCCTACCATTCAAACTTTGATATTTAAGACCTTTGTTGGGCCAGTATGGCACAGAGATCCTAAATACCTGGAAGGTATTTAGGCTAAAGATCTGCCTTTAGTTTGAATTAAATTGACTAAGTCACTTTAAGCAGCTTTTCAAAACCATCACCAGATTTTAGGCAACGGGGCGTGCACGGAGCACGTTTCCACTCAGTGTTCCTAAAACATGGGGGCAGAGGGAGGGTATGTCATGGCCACCCACTGACAGGGATATGTGTAAAATTTGAGGCTTTTTTCAGGGAAGGAGCCACAGGGAGCTGTGCCCTCTGGTTCTGCAGCTCGTGGAGCTCTTTAGCAGAAAGGCAGCAAAGCACAATCTGTACCGCGAACGGCCCCAACGCCGACTACAAACACCGCAGTGCTCCGTAGGTGTTGCCCCTCTGTAGTGAAAGCCTGACTGGGCTTGGTTAAACAAATCTATCTTGACTGATTCCTGAATAAAATACAAGCAGACAGTAAACACCAGATTCACACAATACACTCTGGAGGCGACAAAAGACCAGCGTGACCCTACGGGGCCGGGCTGCCCACGCCGGCCCCGCGGGGCTCACGGGCACAAACGAGGGCACAGTTTGATCTAACGCAACGAGCACTTCTCTCACTAATCAACACTGAAGACTCATCTACATGTGTCCAGTTCAAAGGAACACTGCACACCACGAGCAGGCACCGGCCCTGCATTTCTCCTACGGGACGGGAAGGTGAAGGCTGGGAGAGCACAGCCATAGCTGAGCCCAGCTCTGCCCTCTCCCACGACACTGCCCTGCAGCACTGCCTGCCCTGTGCTGCCAGCCCTGACCCCAGATGTCTGCTACATCCATGTCCAAGCAATGGATCAGAAAAATACCTTTAAAAAATAAGGCTTTATCAAAAGAGAACGGTAAAGTTATGTGGCGAAGACCTTCCAAAAAGTTGGTTTGTTCCTGGCGGATGGAAACACATTTTTGCTTCTCAGTTTCTTCCTTTTTTGCCTCTTCAAGGCATGTTCCTGGAGGTACAGCACATAATCACAGAATCCCAGAATGGGATTGGGAGGGACCTTAAAGCTCATCTCAGATCACTTCACTCCCCACAGGCAGAGACACCTTCCACGATCCCAGGTTGCTCCAAGCCCCAGTGGCCTTGGACACTTCCAGGGATAGGGCAGCCACAGCTTCTCTGGGCAACCTGAGGCAGTTTGATCAGTGCCTGTAACAGTCCTAATGCTCTCACAGGAGGGCATCAAGTCATTGGGGCTGTTCCTCATAAGCAGTTAAACTATTTTACTTCTAGACACCCTGAAAGCATCTCATTTTCTACTTCTCTCCAGTGTTACCTTAACAAAGAAGAGTAATCGTCTGACTTACAAGGGCCCTGCCCCTAAAACTCCAACTGAGATTAGAAAGCCAAACTGTGACCTGATGATTCAGCTTGGTTATTTCTGCCCATTAAACCACTACTTGGCAGTACAAAGACACTGCAAGCAGAAATTAGGAGTTGGCTTTTATGGTGAGACATGAGGTAGAGGAGAATTCAAATCACTCCCATGTAAATATGTCATGTTTATAAGGTCTAGGAGAAGTATAAGCAACTCCTCACTGGGAAAGAAAGAATATTTGAGGAAAATATAGTGAGATTTCAGTCCCTGGTGCTGTTCTTTCTGCTTCAGTAACTCCCAGGATTTTAAGAAGGCAAGAATGAGCCTAGGTTTAAATCCCATCAGTTTAAAGGGTATTCTGATTTCTGGCTGATGTCTCCCAGGGACCATTATGCATCCCCATGCTCACGTTAGGCCTGTGGGGTGAGACTCACTGATTTGATGAATGTCCCGTTGCTGGGCTGCCTGCATCTCACTGAGGGACCACGGGAGACCAGGATCTCATTCTGGAGCAGGAGAAGGGCCTGTGATGCCGAGCTGTCCCTGGGTTTGCCCCATCACATAATGCCCACGCACTTCCTCGTGCCACCACCCAGCCCAGGGTGCCGCACAGGAGCCCTGGGCACCCAACGCCAGGGAATCCTCACGTGGTGCTCACAAGTGGCTGAGGGGTCTCTGCTGGTTTCCCTCATCCCCAAACCATCCCAGGCAGTAAGTGCAGGCTGGTGACAGATGCTGGTCCACACGCCTCATTTCACTTGGGCGTTCACTCATGCCAAGGGAATCGCTCCCATGGGAAAAAAAAAGCAATCTTCCATTGGAAAGTTGGCCAAGGAGCCAGCTCAGAAAGCAAACATCTTGAGTAAGAAACTAGGTTTTATGATGGCTTCTTGGGAGGAGTTGGTTTCAGCTATTTGGCTGATTAAAATCAGACTTTGGAAAAATACTGCAAGTGCCAAACGAGCTCTCTTCAAATTTCAGCTCCAAAATACCCGGCATGTCACCACACAAGGCACCTCCTAAAGGAAAACCAAAACCTGGTACTTCTGCCTCACCCTTCTCCTCTACTGGGAATGAAAATGCCAAAATCTGCCCAATAACAGTTCTAAAAGACATCCACCTTCAACTAAAAGCTTTGGAGAACTCCAGCTTGACTCGGGAATGATCAAACCTTTCTCGATCCAAGGAAAATACGCTGTCATTTCTCTCCCAAAGAGTTCACCCAAGACAGACCTTCCCCAGTCACACTCCACTGAGAGCATCCAAGAGGAAGAGGAGGAGGAAGAGATTCAGGTTTCTTCTCATTCAACTCAAAACTTCTGGTGACACAGAGGTGTCTGGAGAGGCCAGGGACATCCCAGAGCTGCTGGAAGGAATGGGAGCAGGCAGGAGGAATTCCATGTGGGTGTTATTCAGGTATCCCCTGCACACATCACCACGAGGCATCCACGTGGACCTTCATCCAGAGGAGCGAGGAGACTTTGGAAAAATGCAGCAGCCTATTTTAATTCATGGGCAATAAAATAATCTCCAAACTAGTTGCCACTTACAGATGTTCTGGTTATACGTAAATAACGGTCCTACACACATGTGCAGGAAATATATTTGTTTAATAGGCTCCAGAGCCATGGATAATGGTACTTATTGACTCACAGCCTTACTAGGAAAAATTGAGAGGGGAAAACAAATTAAAGCATTTGCCCATCTATAAAATTAATGTACTATTTTACCTATTTCACAGCAGCATTAGCAAGCTTAATGCCTCTGAGGATCAATAGTGGCACTACTACACAGGTTCTTCTGTGCTGTCTTTGGCAAAACACCTTGTGAAGACAACTGGCAAAGCAGAGTTTGAACTACAATTTAAAAAACACTGTTAAAAAGGAGGAATAAGGTGAAAGATTTTTTTCTTTTTGAAAAAACAACCAAAGAGCAAGACACAATTCCCTCTTAAAACCCATCAATATTTAGAAATATGGAAAATTCCTGCATCAGCATCTAATGCTTCGACCTATCCCTGTGAATAGATTGACACTCACATACAAACGCAGACACAAAGCCCATATGAATCCTGAATAGGCACATTCATGCAATCAGCAGTTGTTTGCAATTCATGTTCAGATGTTATGTAAATACATAAGAAAACTTAATTTGTGACCTTGTGTTAATGGGAAACTGGGCATGCCAAACATATTTACATAAAAGCACAAGCCTGAATGTAAGTGACCATTTACGACTGGCTGCGTGTTTTTCAGGTGAAGCATAAGTGCTTCTATTTGAAAATCAGATACAAAGCCCAATACAAAAGGTAATAAAACAAATCCTGTCTTCTCCCTGTCTGTCAAAAACCTTTTATAGACACGTCACCCACTTCTAAAAGGACAAACTAAAAAAAAACCCAAACAACAACGCTCTTTTGTTTAGCTGCAGCATGCCTGGAATACCTTAATGGATTGGAACATTTAAATTCCCAGTTGATTATTCTGTATTAGATCTCATTATTATCGACAACTGTCCCTCGGGCCACAGGGCCAGGGATCCCTTCTGCTAAATGCAGGGTGATGGTCTAAAATAAACTGGACAGGGATGGGGAAGGATGAATCCAGGCATAGGTTTGGGGGAGAAGGAGGGTGGGAAGAGAAGTAACTTTATTTAGAGTCATTTCCACATCCAAATGAAGCCAAATATGTCCTCACATTCCTCAGCACGGGACTTCAGTAGCAGCAAACACCCTGCACAGACTCAGCCCTTTAATTAAACTGCAATTTTCTTATTTTTTGATGAGACTAAAACTGGGTTTGGGTTTTGGTGAGTTTTCTGTGCCATCCAAGACCCAGGTTCAGCAGGGCCACCGCACTTCCTCCCTTCACTCACCCATGGAAACGGTCCTGAATTATCCCTGACTTCAGCAGCTTGTAGAGGCAGGTAAACAGTGAGAGACAACAGAGGTGAGACTGACAGCTCGGATTAATCTCAATATTGCTACTCTGGGCTCAAATTCCATCTGCATACAGTGTCAAAACAATTTGTTGCAATCAGAAGAGGCACAGCCTGGACCAGGCTCGCGCACAGACGGGCTGGAAATAGCGGGAGCTCGGGAGAAGGTATTTGGCAGACAAAGAACACAAGTGTGATTCTCATCTGCAACTGCATTTCACCATCACAGCCTGAGATACGAGTCCAGAGCATGAACGCTGTTCCAAAGCCATAATTAAAATCAGGTTTCAGGAGGAAGCATCATAAGTTGCTTATTATTTCTGGAATCTGTAGGTACTAAAAATGTCCCCAGACTACTCGTCAGTACAAGGCTGCTGGAGGAAGCCCCCTCCTCCTCCTCTTCCTAATTTTTTCCAGGTCAGCTGGAAGTTCTTAAGGCTTCTGAAGCCACTTACAAACTCAGACCTGAAGTAACACCCTGAAGGTTTCACATTTTTCCAAGAGCAATGAGAGGTTACACAAAGCAAGTCCCTCCCCTTCGAAGGTTTCTGTGGCCGCAGGAGCCCACGGTCAGCAAGAGGAGAGGATGTCCATGGAGATTCCCACCTAACCCCGTGCAGAAAACAATCCTTCTCCACAGCTTTGCTCATCTCCTGGCATGTCCTCAACTCCTGCAGCCAGGCAACACCAGGAGTTGCCAAAAACAAGTCCCAGGGTGGGAGCTGAGCCTGTGGTCACAACTGTCATAGTGACCTACGACATGGGCACCTCCCTCAGCCAGAGGAGCATCAGCCAAGGGGGTTTTAAAACTTACATTTATCTTTTTTATGATCAGCACCCAAGAACAGCTGGACTCTCCTCAGCAGCTTTTAGAGATCAACCAAGAAACTTAGGGAAGGCCATGAACTGCAATCCCATCCCACTTGGAAGAGACACAAGTAGCCGAGGACATTACAAAGACCATATAGAAACCTTCCTGCCCCATGGCTCAGGTAATGGGGAGGAAGGGCCATCTTCCAGCACATATCTGGACTGCATCTGTGTGACTTCCAGCCCTGCTTCCCCATGGACACATGCCTGGAACCAGCAGCAGGGTCGTCTGCTGGCGCAAGTGCTGCCACATCAGCTGACTGCCAAAAAGGAGCCGGAAAGCTGGAAAAGGCACATTTTGCCCCAAATAGCACCGGTAGCGTCCCTGAAATTATTTCTGATGGAAGGTTAAAAAAATCCCCTCCTGCAGCTTCTAAGCCCAGAGCATTCAAAAGCAATCAGTAATCATGGCAGAACGCTGAATGATGGCAATCTCCCAACTCTGAAATTAAATTTTAACTTTCCACACAAATCCTTTCAGGCTGCATATTTATATATTTAGTAATAAAAACCATACTCATGACCACTGTCAGCTGCAAAAGTTCTATCGTAATAACAACAGTACTAATGGGAGCTGAAAGTGGAACAACACTGCCTGGATCAGTAGCTTCATCACTGATGACTTTACTAAAATGATTCTAATTTTCTTTTGCAAAACATTAGATGAAAACTCCCAAGAGCTCTACAGACAGGCTGGGGATGTACCTGGTGAAAACAAAAATCCACATTCTGATGTGAAATTTTAAATCAAAGTGGTTACATGATGACCTGGTCTAGTGGGTGACATCCCCACCCATGGCAGGGAGGTTGGAACTAGATGGTCTTTAAGGTCCCTCCCAAACCAAACCGTTCTGGAATTCTAAAATACACATGACCCCTAATTAGTATAGTTTTGAGGCAGCAGTTTTTAGGGACTCAAAGCAAAACATTTTTACATTCGAACTACAACTTACAATTACAGATTGGATTAGTCTCAAGGAGAGATTTCCTTCCAGTTAAAAGGAAAAAAAAATAGCTTTAACATTGGTTGAATGGACATATTGCCAGACCTCTATTTCTTTCATGTATTTCTAATTCAGCATCAGTCAGGAGCTTTACTGAACACAAGCAGTTCACACTCTCACTTTTGATATTCTCTTTCACAGGTACATTGTGGCTGAACATTATGAAAAGCCCAAGAACCTGCTGACCGAGGCTTAAACTTGCAAAGTACCAGATTTATATTAAACTGAATAATACCTATCAATGAGCTAAAATGGAACTATTTTAAGGGAAAACGTTGAGAAGGATCTTAATAGACATTCATTTATTCTCTTTCAGTCACGCAAGAAAGTTCATGAGTCATGACAAGGGATGAAGGATGATGGAGCTTAAAACTAAAATGTGAAACTAAATTACACTTTTAATTGGGAATACAATTTTTCCCCATCAACTGCAAGTATGAGAATACAGCTTGTCTATCATTTACCACTGCAGACAGACAAGATGTCCTTTAAGAGGTGCAAACAAATGGGGAGTTTTGTCAAGTCTTTTTTTTACTTAATGAATTATTTAACTTAGCCTTCACAGGTTAAGGAGTAGTATCTTCATTCTGTCAATGTCTGGTACCTCATCCCCAAAAACACATTGCTGTGGTAGATCAGGCTCTGTATGCACTGCAGGTACTGAATTTTCCATCAAATCCCCTTTAACTGGGTGTAACACACAGTTTTAAAGACTGCCAGAACAAAATCGTTGCAGTTCTGCCTGCTCATGTTTTTGTAAGTGGCTTTTTGTGATGTGGTTTCTGCTAATAATTCCCCAAATGTAAATAAATAAAAAAAAATAAAATAAATAAATGAGGAAAATAGTGGGAAAGTTCTAAACCCAAGTTGTAACACCAAATCTGAGCTGAGGAGGAACTCGGTGTTAAGAGGAGACAGGAGACTTGTAGGTGCTCCCAAAAAGCCTCATGCTGGGTTAATGGGTAGCATTTAAACACACTTAAATCAAGAGTGCAACACCTTGTGTCTGCAGAGGAAGAGTTTACAGACCTGAACCTCAAATAAAGCCCTTTAAAATGCAAATCTCTCTGAAAGGAATCGCCCTTAATACCTTTCCTTTATCCACAGGGCTCAGCCAGGCCCATCAGCACCAACCTGGAGGTGGTTTTGAATGACAGCTGGAGCATCCACAGGGAGACAGGGAAGGATTCCGTGAGTGATGTCTAAATCTCCCAAGGAATGTCATACAGTGACAATGTGGCATAAAGGGAGCTCAGTGATGGATAAACACCTATCACTGGCTACTCTCACCGGGGAGTTGCCTTTTGAGTTTTGGCTCTAAATTGCCAACCAGCTCAGGGTTTGCTATCAGATATATTTGCTCAGAAGTGAATTTAGTGTAAATAAATCCAGACCAGTATAAAATATCACCTGCCTGTGTCAATTCATTTCTTTCCTAAAGAAAAAACAACCCAAGCATGGAGCCCAGGCTGCCCTGCCACGGTTGTGTATCACTACTGTATAAAAGCATAATCAACACTGCATTTTAACCAAATTGGGGCAATTAGTTCCCCTCACTCCTCGAGAACCCCAGCTGCAGATGTTCTGTCTCCCCTGCCAGAGAGAGGGGCTTTAAAACTCTCATAAACAAACATGGATGATTTAAAAGAATCATTTCATCAGGAAAGGGACACATCTCTCTTTTTTATGCTTGAGTAAATCAAAATTGGCTTGCTCGATTTTGCTGAAAGTTTCCACTTGGATGCCAAGACGAGGGAAGAGGAATTTCAACTCAGGCAAAGAAAGAGGAGTCAGGAGTCCCACCCGCAGCATGGAGCATCTCCTGCTCCCATTTTGACCAGTTTAACCCCACGCAAATGACACCAGGATCCGGTTTTTCATGGTTCGTGGGTTCAAGAGCCTGCCCAAGCCTGATCCTAAAGCACCCCAGGTCCGCGATGAGATAGCTCAGCACACCCCAGGGAGATTTGCAGTTCACAAACACCACGTTCAGACAGAAAGAAAACTTTTTATGCTGCCCTTTGTTATTAAGCAGAAGCTCCAATTGGGCCTCGTCACTTCACTTGGAAGTAAAAAATTACAGATGAAAAGGACCTACACTTACAAAATGTTTATGCTCTTATTACACTTGTTATCCACACCAGAATGTTAATCATAACAACCCTGAGCAACCCTGCAGAGCATCAACACACTCCTTGGTATATGGCTTTGTTAGGTAGGAGTGAAAGGGTGAATAATAATATTCACAGCTTCCCTGCAGTCATGAAAATGTAAATATTTTTTTAAAGTGCTTACAAGACAAACCTACAGTAAATTTGAAAAATGTCCCCCATAATATTTAAACTAAATCCTCCTCTTTAACCTAACAAACCTAACCTTGCAACATGGCAGTTAAGTGATCCATTCATTTTACTTCAAAATCTCAGTTCTCCCTTTGTTTAAGAGCCAGACACCAACTGACAAACAGGATGGATAATATGGTCTCTCCAGAAACATTTTTCTGTGATTTAGAATGATTAAATCTAACATGTGTTCTGCTGAGCCCTCAGCCAAGGTTTGAAAAGCAGCGGGTAAAGAAGTCTCAGGCCAGATCTCAGTCCCATTCAGATGGAGAAAACTGAAGTTCTGGAGTGTTTATCAACCTGCTTTTCAAAAAAATTAAAAAAAAAAAAAGCAGACAGAGCAGCCCTGGGGAGAAGGCCCTGGGGGTGCTGGTGGGGGACAGGCTGGACATGCCCAGCCCAGAACCCCCCTGCCCTGGGCTGATCCCTGCCCAGGCTGATCCTGATTGTTCCCCTCTGCACCTCAGGGGAGACCCCCCTGCAGAGCTGCTCCAGCCCTGGGAACAGCACAGCAAGGACATGGAGCTGCTGCAGAGAG
>JAWWES010000042.1:11342935-11361983 GCA_035583135.1 Lophotriccus pileatus
TCCAGGGATGGGGCAGCCACAGCTTCTCTGGGCAACCTGTGCCAGGGCCTCCCCACCCTCACAGGGAAGGATTTCTTTCTAATATCTCATCTTTTCCTAATCTTTTCCCATTTAAAGCCATTATATTGAAGGGTTTTGAAACAAGACCTGGAGCCAACCCCGGCTGTGAGCAGGAGATCAGTCCACAGCTCTCCTGAGATCCCTTCCAGCCTGGGCCATCCTCTAAGCCTCCCTGCGTGGTCCAGGTGACAAGAACCCTGGGGATGAAGTGAGGGAGAAGCCCCAGCCCCACTCCCAGGCAGCCACTGCTGAGGCCAAAATCAAAGGACTTGTCACAGACAACAGTTGAAAGGTGCAAAATCCCACAGGAGCAGAACTGAGCAATGTCCACAGGGCCATGAATTGGTTATTTAGAACGTGTTGTTTGAGGGCCCAACTTCTTTAAGATGAAAAACTGTTCCTGTACAGCTCTGAAGGTTTTTATGAGTGATTAACATAGCAGATCCAGCAGCACCCGAAGTTCATAAAACAGCCACTTTTCCACAGGAGTTTCACAGTGCAGTTCTGGGCAATCAAAACTGTCACTTTGTACAACATAATGAAGCAGGACACTTGTCATCCTCCAGGTTAAGCTCCCTCAGCTACTGCAGCTCATAGCGGAGATTTATTTAAATTAATCTGCAGGAAAATTAAATCCATTACCTTAAAAAGCAAGGGAATAAATCACACCCAACAGGAAACCAGGAAAAGCTGCTGCCATTTCAGTCGAATCTGAGGTTGTGTGAGCACATGAAATTTTTCGTTGTCAGTGACACAAAACCAATTCAGAGCAGGAAAACCAATATCAGCTGTTGTTATAATGCAGAACACAAATACACTCAATGACTTTAACACTGCAGCCCAAGTATGAAGAACATCTCAAGCTGTTTGTATTTCCAAACAAGACTTGAGGGGTCAGAGGAGGGAGGAGGAGATGTGGGCAGGCAGGGATGATGGATGGTGCTCAGTGGCGTGCTGTGTTTGGGTCTACTCTTGTTATTTTTGCAACAGGATGTCTCTGATTACCCTCTGAATAGAGAATAAGGACGGTTACGTCTCATTGCTCAAAGGGAACATTTTTTCAGAGCCTTACAAATTAAATAGGACATTGTAAAGCAAGCAGTCAATGAACTATCAGGTGCTGTTTGTCACAAATCTACCAAGAGTGTCGGAAGATTCCCTGGGGGCACCAGAGGTGGGTTTGGAGCTGGCAAATAAGGTAAATATACTCTAGTCCCTCCATTCAGCAACTCTGCAGAGTTGTTGTGTCAGTGCCTGCATGGATTGTCCAGGCTAAAGGATATAAAACATACAGCAGGGGCACACTGAGCCTCTACATGACTGTTTCAGCCACCAAGTTGATGCTTTACTAAGGATGGAGGACAATTGCTCTTCCAAATCCCATTCTGCCAGGGATCTTTGCTGGCTCACAGGGAGCAATGGACAGGCCAAAGCTGCCCAAATGAGACACTTCTTGAGTGTCACCAGTAAGACCATGACACTGTCTCCAGCCAGACCTCCGAGGCCATGGTGACATCCACACCCACAGTGCAGGCCTGGCCACAGAGCTTGGCTTTAAACGCTACTGAGGTTCCTCACTGATCCCAAAGGAAGCTGCAAGTCCTCAGTAACTCACAGAAAAGGCTGATGTGGGGATCTGGGAGCCACATGAATGTGTATGCAGGGAAATGAACCCCCAAGATGGGGCTCGTGGTGCTTTCTCCCATTCTTTGGCTTCAGGAAGAAATGAAGGGGAGAAACGCTGGAAACAAGGTCAGCTTGAACTGACAGCTGGTCTTAAACCTAAACAAACTTGGGGCTGAGGCTGCAAATGGAGGCCACAAAGGGAAACACACGGGAATAAATTCTCTGCAAATGCAAAACATTTCCTAACAAGACAGTTCCATGAACCAGCTTATCTAAAAGGGAGACTCCAGCTCTTCCCGGGACTGGATGACTCAGTAACTTCAAGGACCTCTCATTGGGGGTTACCAGTTTGATTCTGGCCTAAGCTCAAAGCATCTAAGAGTCCTCTATGTGATGGCACAGCCCCTGTAAAAACTCTCCCTAGCCTCAGTGCAGTTTCTCAGTGGCAAGATTCACATCAAAGCCACCCCCAAAAGCCTTTCCAAGGAGCTGCAGAGCCAACATCACGGAGAGTTAACAGCCTTCCCTCTCTTCAAAAGGGATCCCCTGCTCAGGACAAAAACTGCTACCCACACTGCCCAGTTCTGTAACAAGGACTATGCCAAATAAACAGAAAGCAAGGAAAGACAGGGAAAAAAAAGAAAGGAGGGAAATCAGAATGTATTTACAAACAGTGCAAATGAAGACGGATCAGAGGATGATGCCTCGTCTGCTCTGGACAGCACATGTTGTAATGCAGCAGAAATAAAAAAATCATCAAATATTTAATGAAATGAAGCAGCTAAAGAGAAGAAAATGTCAAAACTCAAATGTCAGACAAATTTTGGGCAAGAACTCCGTGCATACCCCAAGCTCTCTGGATCCCTTCCCAGAGCCAAGACACCAGTCTCTTACGTACTGTTTATTCATCCCTGTCTCGTCTGGTTTTGCCTGGTTTTAGTACAACCATTTATGGGCTTTATTTAATCAGCCAGGAAGGAAAGAGTTCAAGGAACACCAGGGAATATGTGGCAAAACGTAACAAGGTTAGATCACTTGCACTGGATTATTCTCCTCTGGCAGAAGAAATAACCCCAGTCAAGGCCTGCGTGTTCCAGGGTCTGCAGGGAGTGAGGGCAGCATTATTCAAGGGAAGTGACACTTTAAAGAACTTTAAATTAGCTGCTGACAGCCAGGTAGATAGATTGAGGAGTGATTACACAAAGTCCCCAACATTACCATTTTGTGGTGAAAACAAATATGAAGGGGAGGGAGAAGCAAGAAAATCCATGAAACATGGCTTTGCCAATCTGTGGTGCATTCAGATGGCAGCGAAGTTCACTTCAGGACACTGGAAACAGAAAATAAATGGCTTCCTCTGTATCAGAAGTTGACAGAAACTTTCCTAGTTACATTTTTGACTCCAGAAACACTGCAAGCCACGCAAGTAGACTATGATAAAACTAAAAAAAAACCAAAATAAAAAAACCCAATCCCCCCATCATCTTTCTTCCTAACAAGTGTTCCTTCTCCCAGGGTGAAAGGACCACATGGAAGGGAGCAGAAGTGCAGCTCCCCTGAACTGCACAATTAGGCCTGACTTACTGTATGTACAACAGATGCCCTCACTGCAGTGGTCCCTAAAATATTTTTTTAAATAAAATTAGCTCAACTCAGGAATCTGTAATTAGCGCCATCTCCGAGAACAAATCAGAACAAGTTTATTGAAGTGCTCTAACTATGTACCAGGAGAGCGAATTTACCCCCAAGGTTCACTTTACTATTTTGTCTCAATTTTCTCGTAATTTCATCTATCATGTTTTTTTCAGTCCTCCAAAGGTGATGGATAAAACACAGAAATAAATAGGACCAACTGTTCGCTGAAGCCTAAGGGAAAACATAATTTTGTTAAAAATAATCCTTGGCACAAATCATGGAAACGCAATACTAAAATTGTTTGTTGAATCATTTATGAATTGGGCCTTCAGTTTCAGTTTGCAAATAAGTTGGAGGGTTTTTTTTTGCTTGATGTTCTTTTTCACTTTGCTTTTTTAGCTGGCAAACAGCCTTTGAGAGACTGAACTGATACATAATCCAGAAAACTGAGGGAATGAAGCGGGTGGGGTTTTTTAAAGGAAATCTCTTTGCTTTTTGGGGTGGGAGGGATCTACTGGTGGACTATGATAAATTTAATGATGACAAATTTTCACATTAATTCCACAAGATGCCACGATTTTGAGTTTTCACCCAGCTAAAAAGGCAAAGACAACACATGGCCTTTACAAGCCACTAACGAAAATGATTTGTAGATACCTCTGCTGGGAGTTTCAAACAAATATCTGCGATCCGAGAGATAAATGTGACTATTAAAAACAACACACGTTTCTGCGTTTGTTCTTAAGACAGGAAATTTTGAAGATTTATTGTGACAACATAGAAGTTCAGTGGGACATAACTGGGTGTTACCACACCATGCACGCTAGTCATCTCATGGCACATGAAGAAATATGTAACACGAGGGGAAATTCAGCTGTCTTGAGACATTCAGTGTTTTCCAGGACAGCTGATTGCCCAAACTCCTCAGATGAAAGTTATAAACACGAAGAAATAGCAAAGAACAGAGAGATGCGTTTCTTCCCTATGTCTTTTGTCTTAAAAGTGCTATTTTTCGTCATCTGAAGCGGGAGGGAAAGTTGGAAAGAGATAAAAGCAGCGTGAAGCTCCTTTCTCAGCCAGAGCAGGTGTGCAATGCCTTACCTGATCTGTCCTCGCACCAGCGGCCTGTTCTTTGTCCTGTTCATGTTTGAGTCAAACGGGACCTCAAAGAACTGTAATTAAAAAAAAAAGAAAGGAACAATCAAAATGAAAGGATCCCGGAAAACATGCCATGTGTGGAATGTCCTGTCTGCATCTGCAGGTGCTTTAATCTCTATTTTTGAAGGTTCAGGGACACGACGCAAATTTGGAGCTTTGATACTTTGCACTGATGCTTTTGGCAGCCTCCGAGAAAGAAAATCACCTGGAGGACAAAAGCAGTTTGCACAAGACCCCAGGAGTTCATCACTCCAAGTAGAGTTTGATTCCAGATCCTGCTCCTGACAGGTCTGACGGCTTTTAGATGTACACAGTTACATAAACACACACATAATGGAATAATGGAAGTGTTACACTTGGAAAACATCATCCAGCCTGACCATAAACCCAGCACCACCACCATTAAACCACATCCACAAGTGCCACATCCACACATTTTTTGAACACTTCCAGGGCTGTTGTCCCCACCACATCCCTGGGCAGCCCCTCCCAATGCCTGACCACAGTTTAAGTGAAGAAAATTTCTTAATATCTGATCAAAACCTCCCCTGGCACAACCCGAGGCCATTTCCCTTGGTCCTGTCTCTTCTTACCTGGGAGAAAAAAACAATCCCCCCCTGGCTCCAACCTCCTCGGGGCGCTGGAGAAAGCAAGAAGGTCCCCCTGAGCCTCCTTTTCTCCAGGCTGAGCCCCCCCAGTTTTACATTAACAAAAACAGCCCTTCCAAATGTTCCTCTTCTGGTCTTTAAAAGACAAACAACAAGTCTTTTTCCGAGCTTATCTGACTTCCAAGAACCCATAACCCACCCCAAGATCAATCAACCCTTGTAAAACGCTACTGAAACTGCACCGAGCCTCCAGTTGGAGCAGCAGGGAGCGAACACACCACATGGTGTCATTTAATGTCACAACCTAATTTGACTTCAAACGTGGCCTAGGGGAAAATTCAGGAGTCACTGTCTGCTTGGAATTCCTGCAGGCTCCTGGAGGATTTCTTTCGATAAGAATATTACTGGAAAAACTGAATCCATCCAGGCAACTCTAAAGCCGTTCAGTTTTACGTGTGCAACATAACAACACAAATAATAAGCAGAGATTTACTTACAGAAAGTGTAGGATGTGTTTGTACAAAGAGTATTTCCTACTGACGTTATGTCTGAGGTTTTGGGGTAGGATCCCAATTATGGGGGATATGTAGGAAAAGCACCATAACAAATCATAATTCCAAGGAGTCAGACTGACAGTAAGCTCAGTGTAGCCAAACTGCAGACAGATTTTAGGTGATTATATGATAAATGACTACATGATAAAATCTGTGTTATTCCAGGAAGCTGATTTAACATTTTATGCTACAAAAGACACAATTAACAAACATCTTCATTGTGACAGTATCACATTACTGGCCTTACTACTTACTGGGGCTGCATTCCCAGGGGAACATCAATGGACAGGGACCATTCAGAGTCCTACAAGTGGACATCAAGGGAAAGGTGCTCCATTTCCAGGCACATGGAACCACTTTTCCCTCCTACTGCCTTGAAGTAATGATTGTATAACAATTGGGAATCTCTGCTGTTGCTCCTGTGTGTTGCAAGAGCAGCAGGGATGGGATACCCATGGATCATCCTGTCTAACACAGCCCACAATGTTCTCAACCCATGGTGCCATATAAAGGCATGGGAATTAAAAACACCAATGCAGAATTTATTTACTAGTTTAGATTCAATTCACTAAATTTTTTTGCCTCCCTCTGCATGGCAGAGCTGGCTGGTGATTTGAATCCCAGAATCATTTAGGTTGGGAAAGATCACCCAGACCATCAAGTCCCCCCTGTGTCCGATCCCCACCTTGTCCCCCAGCCCAGAGCACTGAGTGCCACATCCACACCTCCAGGGATGGGGACTCCAAACCTCCCTGGGCAGCCCCTCCCAAGGCCTGACCACCCTTTCCATGAAGAAATTCTTCTTGATGTGCAGCCTGAACATCCCGTGGCACAACCTAAGGCCAATTCCTCTTGTCCTGTAACTGGTTTGCTCCCAGTAAACCTCTGTCTGGAAGGGAGCACCCAACCCAACTACAAGCCCTATCAATTCTCAAAGCCTTCCAGTTGTATTACTGATATTCCTGAAGCAAACTTAGGCTGCTCAGCCAAGAGTTTTTCACAGGAAAGAGGAGAACGAAAGAAAGGGAGAAAGAGGGAAAGAAAGAGAGAAAGAGAAAGAAAGAAAGAAAGGAAAGAAAGGAAGAAAGGAAGAAGGAGAGGAGAGAAGGAGAAAGAGAGAAAGAGAAAGAGAGAGAGAAAGAAAGAGAGAAAGCAAGCAAGCAAGCAAGCAAGCAAGCAAGAAAGAGAAGGTTCATACATCTTTTGCTTTGCCTGAGCACTGCGCCACAGCTCTGGGCAGCTCTTCAGTCATTTTTAGGTAGGCAGCTGACAGGGAATTTCTTGTCCACTGTTTGCTGTGGCTGATCTGCAGCGGTGGGATCTTCACAACTACAACACTGCCCTGGAAGTGTTGGATGTTTCACAAGAACCTCCCCAGGAAACAGCAAGGAGCACCTTCGGAGCAGGGAAAGCGCCCGCTCGGATCCGCCACCAGTGATTGCTCCTGACAGCTCAGCGTTTTGCTAATGGTTTGTTTCACTGTTACATTTCAGGGACAATTACAGTAAATGAAGAAAAAAATGTCATTTGACATCAGATTGGAAGAGCAATACAAGGGAAAAATTCTACAGAGCTCAAGCCTGTTCTCTGGAAAATATCTTGGGTATGCTTGGGTTTTTTTTCATAAGTCACAGTTTTGATTTCTGTTTGCAAAGTCTGACTGCTTTGAGTTGCTTCCAGTTTAAACTGTGTGTCTGAGGAGATTCTGGCTCATTTGAGAGCGCTTCAGCTCATGGATAAAATCCCTGTGTGATGGACTAAATCAAAATAGTGTGCAAGTTTCAAACTTGATGTGTCTCAAACACAAAATGACAACAATGAAGAACAGTTGGACAGTCAACACCTGAAAGAACTTAAACTTACGCAGTTATCAGGATAACCTGACAGTGTCATGCTCAGTGTATGAAATATTTCCACATATATTTAATATAGTAGCCAACCTCTGAACAGAATATAAATTTTCACCAAGAATCTCCTCTGCTGACTTAAGTTGTCAAAAAATGTCTGTCTCTATATACAGACACGGCTGCTCTTAAAATTAAGATTACTGCATGACTTAAGTCTGAATTTTCTCGCTTCTCTAAATCTGACAATCGGAATAATCTGTTCCTGTCAAGTGTATGCACGGAGCTACATTTTCAACTGAACTACAGTTAAGGAAAATCCTTTTATTTGCAATGCCCTAGATTCCTTCACTGAGCTAGTTGCTATTACATGTCAGCAAGATGCCATTTATCAAACTTTTCCCATTTTGCTCCCAGATGTTCAGCAAAATTCTCTCTCCACTTAAAATTATTTTCCCCTGATATTCTAGAAAAACTGAAAAAAAGCCCCATGCATCTCAAATATCATTCCATAGGAATGAAAGAGTGAAGTCAAACATATTATCTCATGCCAGGCCAACACAGCCCTGCCTGTTTTAGCAAAGAGTAAATTCAGTAAGATGACTCCTGGATAAATAAATATTTTAGAAGCACTCAAGAGGCTTTTTCCTCAGGAAGTCTGAATGCATCGGTTCAGCTGGACACGGCAGAATATTATCTGCCCTTGGTATCTGGGAAGTTGGCCACCAAAAGGGCAGACAGAGGGTTAAATCTACAGCATCTAAAAAGCCCTGAGTGACAAAACTTGGCAAGAGCTCTGCAGACCCCAACCTAAATTTTAATCAGTATGCATGAACATTTAAAACATGACGGTGGAAAAAAAAATAAATCAGGCCAGCCAGTACTTTGTGGTTTATTTCTCTGGCAGGCTCATCAGGCTCTTTGTGCAGATCTCATCTTGTTAATATACTGTAATTATATCTTAAACATCTCCCAATTCCTAGAGTAGCTGTCACATTACTGCTCTGAGCTGTTTACACCCATGGGGTTTCTGTCCTTCAGCTTCTTCACATTGGTTTCCACTTTGGTTTTAAGTGAAACGTTAAAGAACGTTTAATTTCAAGCTGCCTCCTGGAAGCAGCAGTGCATGCAGGGAGTAGCTGAGAGCTCAGATCTCCCAGGTTAATAATTTTATTGGGACTAAGCCAAGATTTCCATAGCATCACCTTGCAGATGCAGACGGCGTTACGATACACCAGCACTTCCAGGACCAACGACAGGGAAAGGTGAGAGGATGTCCCATGCCTTGACAGGAGACCTCCTGCTCCTTCCATCAGTTTACAGAAGCACAGAATATCCTCAGTTGGGAGGTACACACAAGGATCATCCAGTCCAACCCCTGGCCCTGCACAGACACCCCAGCAATCCCACCCTGTCCCTGAGAGCATTGTCCAAACCCTCCTGGAGCTCTGGCAGCCTTGGGGCTGTGCCCACTGCCCTGGGGAGCCTGGGCAGTGCCCAACCAGCCTCTGGGGGAAGAACACCAACACCACCTATTAACTTTTCCAAGACAGTGACCTGACCATTTGCAGTTAATTAGGCCAGTGGATCTGACAGAAAGCCCTGAGCACACGCTGCATTTGCCATCCGTGGTCGTTCCTGTGGGAGGGATTGTAACTCCTGAACTGTGCCAGTCCAACACCTTCACTCCCGCTCACATAGAAACACCAACAGAGTGCACTAAGGGGAACAATATGCCATGGAGTTTATCAAACAGATCAGCCACACTCCAGCTAATAAACATCTCTCTTAGACCACTCTGGATTTAGAGTGTATCAAGCACCAACCTGGCCCCGGGCCAGGCCCAGCTCTAATCGGTGACACGTGGTGGGAACAGCGGCGGCTGGAACAGGCACCCAGTGTGCCATGTATTGACATAACATTTTCCTCTAATGTTAAACACATATTTACAGCAGAACTGATAAGCCCGTGAGTCTAAAGACAGAATGGAACCCTGCTATTAAAAGACAATTTAATTCAAGGCAACTCAGAGGTCCTGCCATTGCAAAACCACCCCTGCAACTGAGAAGGCTTTCATGTGATGTCTGCCAGCAGAATTGCCCTCTGGATCTCTGTACTTATCTCTGAAGGGCAGTTCAGGTGAATCCACAGCACTGAGGAGTGGACAAAGAGATGAAGCTATTGCCAAAGAACAGTCATCCCCTCCTGCACCGAAGTGCTGCTGGGCTCCAAAATCCTCTGTGCCTTGCATCGCATGGGAAGGTGGAGATGAGCTACAGGTGGAGGCCAAAGCTCCTCCTCAGCTAAAATCTCTTGCCAGAGACCCGGGAAACATTTTTAACACCATACAAATAACACCCAGTACAGCTTCCCACTGAGTACCTCCAGCCACAGGGGAAGTTGGGCTGTTCAGGGCAAGTCTTGCAAATACTGGTCTGGTTGAATTAGGTGCTTCTGGGGTTCTCCGAATTCCTCTGTGCTACAGTAAGCTCTGATTCTCTTTGGTTTCCTCTGGCCTTGCCCAAGAGCAAGCAGTTAACCAGAAGCACCACTGAAACATATGCTGGAAACCAAAAAGGCACATGAATTCAGGAGAAGTGAGTGGACCAAAAATTGGGCGGAGAGCGCAGAGGGGCAGAGCAGAGTCTGGATACCTGGACAATAACCTGAGGTCTGCTGGGAAGGGGACACCCAGAAAGCCATTACTCCAAATTCAGCAGGTTTCAGCAGCACTAGCCTTTCACATGAGGTCTCCTGATTTTCCCAGGCAGCCAAAGGAAAGCTGCTGTAAGGAGCACTGGAAACCCATCAGACACTGAATTCCTTCCTCTGTGACTGCTCTTCCCCTCCATATTACCTAATTATTTCTATTCCTCATGTTTTTGGTGATTTATCTTACATTGTCATAAAGTAATATATAATTACATAAGAGGAGAAGAAAAACATAACATATAATTTATGGTAAATAAGATCAAAGTCAAGATTATTATTATAGGTTTCCTTCTGGTTTCCTTTCAATCACTTTTATATGAAAACAACAAAGAATAATTAAAGCACATTACAAAGGTCTTTTTACTCAATTGTACACAGATGTGACTGAAAAAAACGCAGAGGGAAGGATTTTCAAAAGCACCCATGCACTGATCTAACACGATTCTCACTGAACTCAGTGGCAGTTTGACTTCAATGAGAGCAGAGACAGACCAACACTGAGTGATTCCGAAAATCCCACCCTAATTGTACAAACAAGGGGAGGCTTTAGAGATTGCTGGCTTGGAGATTGTATATTTGAGAATCATAAAGGGCACACAGCACCTGTTTGTCTTCAAGATATGAAAATAAAGCAAGGCAAATATTTTAAGGATTAGAAATAGCTTTTTCCTTTTTTTTTTTTTTTTTTTTTTTAAGGCAGTATCTGCAAACCCTCTGGCTCTGCAGTTCCCAGTCTTGCTATAGATCTGCTTTAATATTTTCCATTTCAAAGAGGATTCTAATTAAAAATGAGATTGATGCAAGCTTGAACAACGTTACTTACAGATAGAGGAGGGCAGTGAAACCCCAGACTGTCTCACGAACCCACAAAGCTCAGCTACATTAAGCATCTGCCACAGTTTAATTTATTATTCCTCCCCCCCCCACCCAAAGACACATTCCTCTTATTAGCCACCATTTAGAAACTCATTGCTCTGTACAGGGAATAGGAGGAAATGGCAAAGAAAATGTTGATACTTGTCACTTCAGAAACAGATTTTCAGGACGGAGAAAGCAAAGACTCACATACTTCAATTAGCAGGGACGTGTCACCACAGACTGACCTGCCGTTCTGGCTCTGCTTTTCAGAGCTCAAGAGGTGACATGTTGTCATTCCCTTGCCCACTCACAAGTGTGTGACTTTCCAGGGATGCCCAGAGACACCCCAAAATGTGCAATTTTTGGTTTTCCACTGCATTTATTTCAGTGCCCTTAAGTGGCAGCAGGGCTGGGGCTGCTGGCACTCCTGGCCCAGCGCTCTGTGTTTGTTTGTAGCTCATCAAATCCTTCCAGTGACTCTGACCAACAGAACAAGTGGTCACTGAGCTCTTGCAGCTCTTCATCAGCACTTCAGCCAAACCAGATCCTTTGGTGATATCACAAGTGCCATTACAAGGAGCTTGGAGAGCAGGAGTGTCCCAGCTAAAAGCTGCTGCTCCATCCACGGGGCTCGACCCGACAGTGATGGGTCGGGAAAGAGGAGAGGAGGATGGACACATCCTGAAACTGGCCACTGGCAACTGGGATGAACCACTGGCTCTGCAGGTGTGGAAGTCCTTGTGGCACCAGGGGAAAAGCAGTGAGGGTGGAAGGAAAGCCCCTGGGACCACATGTGCCTGAGCCTGCTGAGCAAAGAATTAGCAATAATTAAGGACTCCATGTGGTCTTCAGCTGTATGAATAACTTTGAATTCAATAACAGAACATTTGCACCAAGTTACTTTATCTATTCCACCCCATATACAAATTTTTCTTGTCTTCATCTTAGAATCAAATTTTCTAATGCCAGTGCATGAAAACCAGCTTGTTTCACCTTGTTTCTTCAATGCACCCGATGTCCAACACTTGAAATGCGAGAAAAGATGTGAATCTCCTGGTTTAGTAAATGAGGAACAGGTTGGGTGACCACTGAGGAGCCTGGCTCTTCTCAGGAAAATCATATTTTGCTAAGAAGACACTGTAACAAAAATGAAATGATAATAAAAATAAAGCCAGGCCCTTATAAGCTGCTCAGTCTTGAAAACTGCTGACTTTGTGAGCCACCTCAAGAGCGTATTCCCGAGGCCTCAGGGAGGTCAGCCACGGCTCCCGGGGAAATGCAAGCTGGATACCGCAGACAGGCTTCACCTCGTGTGATCCACCTTGGAGAAATAACTTCCATAGGAAGAAATACTGCTTCCTGGCCAGCTGCCAGGGACTTCTAATAATGTGAAATATTTACCACCACCAAGTCCTTTTTGTTCAGCACACAATTAATGCATCCACAAACAAAGCTCCTCAGTCCAGGTCCTCTCTCTGCCCCACTTTCAGGGGGGCACTTGCCCATCGCTGCATTTGGACCAAAGGAGGCAATTTCCAAAGCTTTCCCAACGTTTTCTGATGGATTTTGTCACCACTGGGCTCTTCCTTTTCATCTTAAAATGGAAATTGTTAAAAAGTGTATTTCACACCTCATGCACCCTTGTGCTCACCCAACCAACTGCACCCACAGAATGACCTGATCTGGCCCAAACTACAGCTAATTTCCCTCTCACACTTTCATTTTTTGATCTGTGCCACTGGATCAGGTCACCCTGGACATGGAAACAGGAGAGGGGAAGGGTGAAGCTGGGACTCAGCTCCCACCACTGTGCTGGCACATCGTGTACCCCAGGAGAGAAGCAGCTCCACCACGATGAGGGGGTTAAAGTGTTCTCTCTCTCCAGGGTCACAGAGATAAGGCAGTGAAGCCACATTTATCTGGGTTGTGCTGCCCTGGTGCAAGAAAGGAAAACTTCCCCTCCCCACACATTCAACAACTCAGCTCTGATCACCCCGAATCCGCCCCTACTTCTGCAAGATTCTAATGATGAATTGTAAGTGGATGTCAGAGGCATCTGACATCTGTAACATGCTTTCCTCGGGAACTATTTTATTTCTATATATTTTAGGAACCATTATTAGAGCTGAAGAAAAATACCACCTTTATGCCTTACCAAAATACCCCCTGAATTACTTCACAAGGCCATTTTCTCCACGAGATTCCTTTGCATTAAATCATATTTGTCACGATGCCAGCATGCCATGAGTGCAACGTATAATTTAAAAAACAAACAAAACTTCAAATAACAACCTCTTTGCTGAAGATAGGAATTGCACAAGGTCACTATCTGGTTTAAGTTACTATATGTCCTAAAATACACCAGGCCAGGTCCTCTGGACACAGTGCAGCTGCTTTGAGCAATACTGCAGATAAAATCCGATACTGAAGATGGCTTAGACAAATTCCTGTGGTGGAATAAAGTTGTTACTCGGGGAACTCTTGGGGAAGTATTTCTGCTGCCCACAATGCAAGTGCTTAAGTCAAGCAAGAGATGCAGAGTCAAGCAGGAGACAGGAATCTCCTCCAGAGGAGTGAGAACAGGGGCAGGAGTTGGGAAGCCTTTATTTCTTGTAACCACAGCGGGATTCTGAGCTCCTGGCTTTGGCCAGTGCAGTTGGGGAAGGAGCAGGTAACTCCACAGCCCCCCAGACCACCAATATCAGCTGCTTCTCAGTCCCCTGTGATGAGAGAGCTATAAAATCAAGCAGCCTTGCTGTGCGCTGCTCTTGCCCAGGAGATTAGAGCAGGGAAGTGGGAAGGTGAGATTTAAATCACTTCCACACATCTCCTGGCTCCAACCCATGTGTCCCGGATCCAGGTCATTTTAATCAGCTTTTTATAAATTGTCACTCAAATGATAAGAATACTAATCCACTGCACTGTGCTTCCTGCCAGGCACCCGAATATTAATCCATAAACTGTTCTCTTATATCACACGGAGACGTGTTGGCTTGAACTGCTCATGGCTGACACGTCCTGTTAGTGAGGCTTTTCTTCTTACAAGACAGACAAAAGCAGCACCATACACAAAGCAGCAAGGCTGGCCTGCTCTTGGCTGGGGAAAGGTTATTTATGTAGGTGCAAACATCTAAATTACTTATTCAAAATACCTTTTAGTTTTGGAAATAAATTAACTTTTATACTTGAAGTTAATGGCACTGGTGAAACAGAACTTGCTGTGGTCCAGCTGTACTTGGCAAAAGGAAAATCTACAGCTCTTTCTGGCCAGGATATTAAAAAACTCACCCCCCCCAAAACCCGCAATGGATGAAATGTGGGAATGCTGTAACAAAGCCAGTAAAAAAGCCTAAGTGTGAACAAGGGTGTGAAGTGGCATCAGCCTTTACTGACGTCTGAGCACGATAACACTGTCCAAGTGCCACAGAACCCACAGCTCAAACCTCTTAATAAAATCATTCCTCAGGAATTATTCCTTTAAAGTACCAGGAGCTGTTATCAGGGAGGGTTTCAAGTCACATCTTTATATACAGCACACTTAGGGAATCTATCAGGTCTATAGGAGAGAGTTTACACGTTTCTCCTGCCCAATAAAATTTAAACTCCCAACTTTTCCCTGTTGTTCCAATGTCTGAAAAGAGAGCAAGGAACCTCTATGGGGGATTTCAGGATTTACACTGTGCTGGCAAGAGAACAGCCTCATCTCTCCCCCCTCCACCATGTGCTCTCTCTCAGGGCCAAAAGAGCCCAGTTTTAACATTCTGAAGAGTTTTGGATGTTAGGAGAGAGGCAGGCACCTCAGTGAGTGCTATGTTGTAACTTCATCTGTATGACAACACTTTTATTTAGCTTAAATCTCCGCAATAAAGTAAATTAAGAAAAATCACTCTCCTCTCTCCCATCTGTGAAGAACTTAAGAGAAAGCTCTCGATATACTAATAATGTATTTTTTTCCATTAGTATCACAAATCTGGGATGCCACGTGTGTGACATTTTCAAGGCATTCTCTCCTCCTAAGGCTATCTCAGCTTTGCTGATCAAAGAGATGCTCACAAGTATCTCTGCATGAGGATTCTGCTCAAGCCTAAGGATTTTGCCCACGGTAGGTTACTTTTGGTAAGGGATTTTTCTTCATTAAACCATGATTTTGTAGATCTGCCACATGAAGTGACGAGGTACAACATAATAACAGACATCCAAGTGTAGTTCTGTACAAGGTACAGCTTTGCAGTAAAATCTAGTAACCACCTTCTTTTTTAAAAGACAAACGCACAAGCCATGAACTGGGGATGACCATCATTACATTCTTCTGCTGAAGGCTGGATGACAAACCTGCACACCGAGACGTCATGTTACAAACACACCTCCAAGCCCTTAATTAGGTCTCACCTTTCCTTCCCCTTCATTAAGAAGGAAAGTGAAGCAAGAGGCTCACGATGACCCATTAGAAAGCACAAACACCCAAACCTGTTGCAGGGGCATCACGCCATCCATCTTCTTAAAGCTGTCAAGAAATGTTTGTCATTCCAATACCTCTTGCATCTCCCAAATGCTAAGATAACACACCCATCAATCTCAGCTAGAGTTAAAAGAGGAGTTCAAAAATAAATAGTTCTGAGTCATGCTACTAAGAGGGATTCCACACACTATTAATTTTAGCTTGGAAACCAATTAAGACACCAAATCAGCATTATCTCCCTCCTTTTTAAGGTATAATGACCTATTCGCTTGTGTAAATTTATTTATTTTGTGACAGTCATCCTTTCAAAAGCTTTAGAAGCTTAAACAGCGTTCAATTTTAATCCTGGCTTCTGGCAACAGGAAGATTTTTGCCAAAAGGCAGTCAAAGATATGGATGAGACAGGATGATTCTCTCTTTCTCAGGAGGCCATTCTTAAATATAAAAGAATAATAAGAAACAGAATGACACAGAAGTAAAACCTGTCCTAAGCAGCGCCTGAGCATCAGTAAATTGGTGCTTTCCACTCAAACCTGGGGCAGCCTTTGCCCCCTGCAACCCTCTGTGGCTTCTTGCTCACGAGTGAAGCTACAGCAGCGCTTCTCCACATCAAAGCAGGTGTGGAAAACTGCACATTCCTGCTCCAGAAAGGTTATTAAAGCAGGAACTCCCTGCCCAGCCAAAGGGCTCCAGCTCCAGGCTCCTGCAGCTCCTGCCATGGATATTACCAGAGCAGTCAACTCCCAGCAGTGTTCAATATTGACACGGAAATGCCACTCTTGTCTTCCAGGTGCCTCAAATGTCACCTTTGTTTGCTGAGTGCAAGTCCAATATGAATTTTTCTGAGTATCTGTTGGGAAAAAAAAATAACCAGCCCTGCACCTCAGTGGCCTGATTTCCCCTGGGTGCCAGTATCCACCTGAGAGCTTCTGGGGGGGACTGTTTCCAATTCCTTCCTGGCAGTGCCACCACAGGGATCTGGAAGGTTTGACTACACGGGTCTTGCTAAAGCTGGAGAGTTGGGAATAGTGCAACACTGGGAATAGTGCAATAGTTCAACCACCTGGAAAAAAGGTAAAAATCATCTGGATTCAACAGGAGAGGTGACTGAGGCACACTGTGCAAGGGGTTAAAGCCAGGCTCTGTGTTGGGGGAGTTTTTCACATTGTGTTCCCTCTCCATGGAAATAAACCCAGAATCATGAGAAGTCTTTCTGTGATAATGGAAGTGCATCATATCTAGTCAGGGACCAAAAAAACTTTATTTAGGAAAGTAAGAATACATAGGTAGAGAAAGAAAGCCAGACATGGATTTCTTACATGGGCCTGGAGTGACAGGACACAGGGAATGGTTTCACACTGCCAGAGGGCAGGGTTAGATGGGATACTGGGGAAAAATCCTTCCCTGTGAGGGTGGGCAGGCCCTGGCACAGGCTGCCCAGAGAAGCTGTGGCTGCCCCATCCCTGGAAGTGTCCAAGGCCAGGTTGGATGGAGCTTGGAGCAACCTGGGCTGGTGGAAGGTGTCCCTGCCCATGGCAGGGGGTGGCACTGGATGGGTTTTAAGGGTCCTTCCAGCCCAAACCATTCCAGGATTCTGTGATAAGAAGAAAAAAAAAACATTCGAAGTTCAATGTCGAGGCACCACTGATCAAAGCAGGCAAGTAGAGGATTAAACAAAGAATTTACTTTGCTTATCCCAGAGCCCAGGTCTGTATGTGATGCCACTCAGCCCCACTACAAATCCACAGTAATGCACACATAAATAAAAAATAAAAAGCTATCAGGTCCTCTGAAGACAGGATTGCAAAATCAAATCAGTTGCTGTCATGGCAAGTCTTGAAATAAAAAAACCCAAACATTACAAACTGGAACTAAAATGGCATTGCCATATTTCCATGACCAAAAAAAAATCTGGTGAAACATCTACTTTTGGGTCAGATCTCAAATTCTTCATGAGAAAAGTGTGTGCAGATACCTGAGGAACACTACATTTACAATTCCTAAAACAACCTCGCAACAAGAAGTTTTTATTCCCAAACAAAAGTACCCATAAAAGACATTCCAAGAAAAAAAAAACAACAATCTGCTTTAAAATTCACATCCTACTAAAATTCAAATGTATTTCCCTAGGTAGGCAAATCCTTAAATGTATCCCTCCATTTAATTACGTTGCAGTTCCTGTGTAGACAAGTCCCAAGATGCTTTTACATGATAATCATTAAATATGAAGTGGTGAAATGAATTGCAACATTCAGTAATGCTCCTTATGAACTAAGATTTATAGAGGAAGCCTGAAATAAAATGATAAAAGCACATGGTTACCATATCTGCATACTGCACTGGGAAAAAAAATTATATGAAAATAGCCATTGAAAATTACGAATAGCTGGGCACAGGTATTAACCAAAACTGCTGCTGCAGATGGTAATGCTCAGCCCACCTACTTATTTAATCCATGTAATAGCAGTATTAAAATTAGAAATAAATCTAGTTATATTTTACAGGTCATTTAAACACTGAACACATCATGAAAATAATTGACCAAATCGTGTGATTTCATAAATACAATTGTTTGCTAAACTCCACACTTTTTTTTTTACGGAGTGGTGAAAATCTGAAGCATAACTCAGTTTCACTATATAAACCAAAATCCAGTTCTGAAAAACAATCAGCAATTACCCAAATAGCTCCAACTGTGGACCCAGGAACAAGAACTAAAAATAGACAATATAATAACTGCAATCAGGCAAAAGGAACTTTGCAGCAAGTGCCTGGTCCCAGCAGACGCCGCCGTGAATCCGCCCCTGTTCCACTCCTTGGCAACGTCTCTCCAAACACACACTCGTACAAATGAAGGCTTCAAATATATTCTCTACACTAAACCATACCCAAAGCAGGTTTGGAAGATCGCTCACAGGCTTTACAACCACTTCATTTACGCACCAGCATATGCATTTAGTACATAAATATTTATCGTTTGGCAGCTCCCTCTCCCAACCTGCCTGGGTTTGCTCCGTTGGGTTTCACCAGCGAAACTTCCTCTGAATTTCCACGTTTACAGATGCTTTGCTCAGACAGCCTTGATGGAGAACAGTTGTGCCTATTAGCAGACAAGCTGCTGACAACTAAGCTGAGCTTCTAAAAGCTGGCAGGGAGATCATCTGGCAGCGAGATCTGATAAGTTTAAAGAGAAGAGAGAGGCATGGTGGGCTGCAAGCACTGAGATGTCACAGGGAGACCCAGGCAAGACCTGAGCCTTTCCTTGAGGTGTTCCTCACCCCATTCCACAGTCCTTCACTCAAATCTCACCTCAGTCACCTATCCCATTGCCCAGAACCTCTCAGTTCTTAGGAAACACAGCCTTGGATTAAAGAAAGGATAGAAAATGGTGCTGCAAGAAGTGACAGTGTCCAAACCAAACTGCATTACAAATACAGAATCATGAAATCATAGAATGGTTTGGGCTGGAAGGAACCTTAAAGCTCACCCAGTCCCACCCCCTGCCATGGGCAGGGACACCTTCCACCAGCCCAG
>JAWWES010000042.1:11362081-11377404 GCA_035583135.1 Lophotriccus pileatus
CAACCTGGCCTTGGACACTTCCAGGGATGGGGCAGCCACAGCTTCTCTGGGCAACCTGTGCCAGGACCTCCCCACCTCTATATATTTAATAGAGATATATTTCAAAGGGTTGTTTCCTCTGCCTAATTTTTTAATATATGGCAAAGACAAAAGAAAACTGTTATTTAATTTTGCTGTATTCTCTTGTCTTTTCTCTCCACAAATAAGGAGAGTATAATCTCCTGCATTTTACTCTTTTGGGGGAGGAAAAAAGGCAAGTGGGGCTGGGAGTGCAGGAGATTTGTATCCACACCTTCCCTGAAACTCTCCAAACATGGAACACTGGTATTTCTGCTGTCACCAAGCCAGGGTGCTACAGGAAATCAGCACAAAATCAAACCAAGGATGAACCAGCAAGGTTGGCAATGCAGCTCCATCTCAGGGTTCCATCTCCTCCCTCGCCTGCATTTCCACACCGGGCACAGCCCGGCTTTGCCGGGGGACAAAAAGTAATCCCCCTGCGCATTCCCAGCTTACATGTCCTTAATGTCATGGTCATTTATTTCTCAGGTAACAGCAGATTGCAGGGCACTCGGGTTTTATCTCAGCATAAACTCGTTGGGGCGGGTCAGTGCAACCAGCACAGGCACACCGGGAGCTGCTCCTGCTCCTGCCCCGGCCCCAGCAGGGGCGAGTCCAGGCTCATCCCAGCAGTCCTGTCATCGTCACTTCCCCCAGGATGAGCTGCACCAGCACTTCCCAGAGCTGTGCCAGACCAGACAGTGGTTTTATTCAGACAGTGATTTTTCTTTAGACAGCACTGGAATCCTCCCAGGCGAGATAAAATCTACATTTTTCCATGCAAAGAACTAAAATACTCATCAAAAATATAAGATCTCGTTTATATTCTTATACTCCTCCTCAGGCATTCAGTTTTGGCCACTGTTGAGACAGAATTTCGTTTTAACCCCGAATGACTTTCTCAAAGCATCTTACAGGTAAGATTCCCTCCCTCTCCGGCTGCTGCCCTCCCACCCACTCCTTAATTAAAGATGCCAAGGTCTGACACAAACCATGTTACAGAATAAAACTGGGCTGTGATGCATGAACAATAGGTATGTGGATAGTCTATTGGCAAACAGACCGTTGGCAATTATTTTGGTGCTCATTTAGAGTCTTTAAGCTGTTTCAAAATAGACAGCAAGGAGGATTGTTGCTATCTAACAATCAAAAGAGGAGAAAAGCACAAGGAAACACATTTTTCACTCCTGAATGAATTCCAGGGATCGGGGATCTCTTTAGGAACGCAACTAATTAAAAAAATCTTTTCTAGAGCAATATGGAAATGCTGTTTAATCAGAATTATCTGAGTTCAAAGAGCCACAGGAGGCAGGAGCAGCACCCTCATCCTGACACCCAGAGGCTGCCACTCTCCCAGACATCAAGGCACTAACACACAGCCAAGCTGCCTCCACGGTCAGGTTCATCCAAATACCTTTTCCATGAACTAATCAAACAGGCATTTATCAGCTGAGAGAGGAATAAGCAAACCTAAGGGGTTTTATGGAGGAGTTTTTCCCTTCATAAAGAGCCCCGAAACTTTTAGTCCAGAAGGTCTTAGATTATCAGGCTACAGCCAGACTAGTACAAAGCATCCTTGATGTCTGGACCAAATGAAAAGATTAGCAGGTCTGCCCCAGTGCTGATTACACCAGGCTCATACTATTTTTCCAGCGGATGCTTTCATAATTAAATATCAAGTAACAGGAGGCACTTTAACGTTTATGTCACCGTCACCTATGAAAATAATAAAAAGTTTCTTTGCATCGAGAACTGTAAAGCATTTAAAGCGTTCTATGGCTGTAACAGCAACCTGTCAAGCTGTAGAGAGGAATCCAGAGTTCAGCGAAGGGGATCCCTTGGGAACGCCGTGTACTGGCGAGGCAGAACAGCAATCACATTATGCCTGTAACTAATATGGACAAAGTGGAATGAGTAATAAAAGCCAACAAAAAACAACTTTCACTCTGATTAGCCATCACAGACTAATAGGCTTCAATTGCAATTTAAAATTAGGTGGCACCATCAATCACCGGGGGCTCTGCGAGCAGCAGCCGCGGCGCCTGTGGAGGAGCCGCCGGGGAGACCCTCGGGGAGGGGCGAGAGCTCTGAGCTGTGCCCGGGGCCAGGGATCCACAAACACACCGGTGTTCACCCGGACAAACCCCCAGGTGCAACCCTGGGCACAACAAAGGGGCTCAAGGGCAGCTCCTCCAAGCTCTCGCGTTTTTTTATACCATTGACACTCTTGGTCCAGGCAGGTCTGTCAGGGCTGAAGAACCACGACAGATTTTAGCTGTGTGGAATATTGCTCTGCATAATGCAAATATATCCCATTTTAAATTCAGTCAGGGCCACTCACAGCAAAAGAATCCCCCCCGAACAACATTTCCAAAGGACACGAGAAATAAACAGGCCAATAACGGACCTATTTACATTCATTTTTTTTTGGTATGAGACAACAGGCCAGGCTTTTATGGGACTTTTTTTGTTTTAAACAGCTGGGTGTAAACCTTGAGCAAGTGAATCAACCTTCCTGAGGAGGCTGAACAAAAGGGGAGTGAACAGAGTCCCCCTGTGCTAAATAAAGTGGATGGGGCTGAGCTGCCCCTGGAGCACAGGAACCCCGGGATACACAAGGGACCACTGGTTCATAAATTCCCCCCAGAAGTTTATAATTGCTGGAAATCTTAATCTCACTTCCAGTTTAAATTTACACGGAGCTAATTTCTGCCCATTAGTTCTTTCACCAACACTGCTCTCCAGGCCCTTTCCCTCCTGGTACTTCTCCCTGGATATTTTTATGGAGCAATCAGACCCACACCAGCTTTTGCCCTGCCAGGCCACACAGGCCAAGCTTTTTCAGCCACCTCTTCTAAGTCTGGCTCCTCGTTCCCTCCCACATCCCAGCAAGTCCTTTTCAGCACCTGTTCCCATCTGAATTAATTTTTCTTGCATATGGGAGAGGCCAGAACAGTGCAGTTTTCCAGATGACTATCTGCTAATGGCATTAATAATTCCCAACCTCCATGGAAATGCCTTGTTGAGACGGTCAAGATTTGCCTTTTTCACACTCCTGCACAGTCATGCTCTAAGAAAAGGAGATTTTTTTTTCCTTTTTCTGTTCTTTCTGCCTGACAAACCTTCAGGCTTGATCCAGGAGTAGATAAAACTCTGAACTAGAAAGGAATAAACCTGGCTCTTAACCTAGGTCAGGTATTAATAGCCCACAGAAGGATGCTGAAGAAGCCATTTCATGTTCCTATTTTTTCATTCTCACACTTACCTATTTAAATCCAGAACTCACTGAGGCCAAGCATCACCTCTTAATCTAAATGAGCCCAGTGTCTTAGAAGGATCCTGCCTGCGGCTGGAAAAATTCCTTATGCCTCCCAAGCTGGGAAGTTTCACGAAACAGTCTAACTCTCAGTTATTTTCCTGGTTTGACATCATTTGTAAAGACACACCTATGAATGCACAGCCACACAAGTATGTGTAAGATGGGGGTGATATTAGCAAATAAAAGTGCTAATGGCACGTTGAATCATGGCAAAGTCCAAAGGCACTTCCAAGACCTTGCGAGTTTTCTGTTATTTTTGAGAACGTTCCCACAAACGTCCATTACTGAGCAACCTTTGGGGAGACTGCAGTGGCCCTGAGATTTACTGAATACCAGCAGAAAAGCTGGATTTGGGGAGACATAAATTCAAGGAGCAATTTGCAACAGCTGCTGTAAAACTAGCAGGGATGGGGACAGTGCTGGTCAGGATTACTGCGGGATCCCAGCGTGATGTCCCATCACAAAACAACTGGTGAACACAGGGTGAATCCTCTTGGATATTTGTCACAAGTTTTTCATGGATTATATAAATTGACACCTTCCACTAGACCAGGCTGCCCAGAGTTCCATCCAGCCTGGCCTTGAATAGTTTATCAGAGACAAATTATATCCTACCAACCAATATCCAGATGGGAACTCAGTGTCTCCTGGGAGAGTGCAGCACTACCACCACTTACACAGGTTGTAACTTAGGCACACACTCACACAGAAAACCCCCAGAATTCAGACAATTGCAACCCAAAATAGGTTCCAGCCCAAAATAGATCTCCAATCCAAAACACATCTCCAACCCAAAATACACTTCCTCCAAATGCAGCCACTAATATTTCTAATTAAAAATACCATAATAAAAGGTGTACAACTATATGAAGCAGAATCACTTCTGATTGAAGAACATTCGAAATTCAAATTTTACTTTTTTTTCCTATCAAGTCATTTATAAATACATTGCTGGGTGGTAATGGCCAGCAAGAACTTGTGGTGAAATCCAGAATTTTGCACCAGCACTTGTAGATGAGCCTTCCCAAGAACCTGAGCTGGGAAGATCCTTCCCACTCACAGAGCTGGGCAGGAGGACTTCTAAAAAGCACATTAAACCCAGAACATGTTAAAATATCTTTTATCTTATTATCGGAGCAAAAACATATCCTATGTGTATGTTTTACATGTATATGAATACATGTCTATCCTGTGTTTTATTTTAAATACACTTTGGATTCCAATTCTCTGCTTCCACATCTGCCTGAATTGTGGCTAAAAATCCCACCATCCCTTGTCTTTATGGCTCATCTCGTCCCCTGTATTTGTCAGCAAACCTCCACTTTCATTCACAGTTATTAATTGAAATGCCTGTAGGAAAGGAAAGCCTGGTAAAAAAACTCCAACCCTGAGTGTCTGCTGTGGAAATAACCACAGGAAAAGCCAGCAGCCACCCCGAGAGGTACCACCAAGGGGATAACCCAGGTATGGCAACCAAAGAGCTCAGTCAACCTATCTATGGTGAAAGGTCAGGAATTAATTACGCTGGGGATGAGCTCAGTGGTTTGGGCATCAGCTCCCAAACAACTGGACTGGTTGGGAAGGCAACAGTTGAATTCCGGCGGGGCTGGATGTTATTAGTGTTTTGGACAATATATATTTTAACAGCAAAATCGAGGGCAACTTGTTCTGCCCAGTCTTTACAGAACGAGAAAGGAAAAGGATTTTTCTACTCTGGGTCTTCCTGTCTGACTGACATTCTTGGTAGCTGCTGCACAGAATTTAATCCCTTTTCTCAAGGCATATAACAACATGACAACCATTCCACTGTGAATATTAGGAATGATTTAAGGAAATTATTTTTATTCCTCATTATATGGAAGATTACCTGAGCAGTTGCTATTATTGTTATTAACAGCAATTAGCACCAGACAGCAATTTATAATTTCCAAACCCAGATAAAAACATTAGCAAAATATTTGCCAAGAGAAAGCCACGTGTTATTCCCATTGCGTGGGAAACAAATTATAGAATTGAAGTGATTTGTGTCTTTACAACTGAACTGGGAAACTTATACAAGAGTTATCATGTGAATGGGACATCAGGGATACTTTCAGTAGACTACAAATTATTCTGAGCCTCTGACTCACTCTCCAACAAAATATTCTTAGTCTGCACTCTCTTACAGGCAGATTTTACTACAGAGGAAGAAAAGCTTAAGAAACCACTCTGAAAAAAAAAAAACACTAATAAAATTTTACAAAGAAAAATCACTTGTAAAACCATGATTATTAAGAATTATACTTTGACTGCGGGCGGAGAACTCAGCTGATGTAAGTCTATCCTAATGCCATTTAATTGAGTTATAGAGATGGAAACCACAAAAGAATCCGCTCCCGAGCCTACCAGGAAAACAATCCCTGCTCACATTCTCTGCACAGGCTGGTCACTATAAATACAGAATAAACATGTAAGGATGAGCCACACATGCAGGGGTCTGGATGCACTATTATGTGCTCATAAATGGCTTTAAAATGCAGATACAATGCTTGGAGCAAAGGATGTCTCTTTGTATCATGGGAAATCAAGTTGCCTGTGTGAGTCCCATTTCTAACCTCCCAATGTGGCCGAGAGGAAAGTCTGGATTTGGGAATGATTTTGAGGTGCAAAGAAAACAGTGATCCCCCAAACCTCTGCAAGAATCTAAGTTGGGGTGAAGGTGGATCCCAAACACCACCAGCATTGGAATTTTGGGTTCTCCAGCCTGGCCAACACCCATGGAGGAGCCACTCGTGGCTGTGGATGCACCTCGTGCTCCCAGACTGATCTCTAGCCTTCTCCTGTGCCCCTCCTACATCAGAGAGCAACAGCTTCCCAGGGAGAGGTGGGGAAAGGGGTTCTTTAACACTAATTGATCGTGATACTTCCAGTAAGTGACAGCTTAAACAATAATTCTCAGACAGAAGCAAAACATCTGACATTTTGTCTCCTTGAATCAGTAGCAAAAAGCTGAATTTCAGAGTACAGATGAGTTACAAACCAAGCCATTGAAGAATAATAAGGAAAAAGCCTGTACCAAGGGATTTCTCAGCAGAAGAATGATATACTAGACAAAAATAAAAGGATATACCATATGTCGAGTAATAAAATTGGCAAACCCAGTAAGGTTCAAATACTGCTATTATACACATCTGGGCAAAGTGGGGGAAAAAAGAAAATCATTAAGCAATCCGAGAACCCCCAAACAAAGAAACTGTAAAATTCTGAACTGTAAAGCAAAGGAAACACACTTAATCCCTCAGGAGTTTAAGTATGTATTTCAACTGGGTTATACCATCCCTCAGAAGGACGTGGAAGCACACAAAAACCTAGAGACACAATATAGCCACTGTGCGCGGCCGGCACGAAGCCAACTGGCTGCAGCACCCACCAGCCCTGGCACCTGTTGGGTTTATCATCAGCACAGGCATTACCTCCTTGGGGCACACAGGGAACGAAAGCACTCAACCAAGTGCCCCTTTTCCAGCAAAAGTGCAGGATTGTGCACTGCCCCTGTTTTAAATGGGGATTTCCAGCTGCAAAGGGGCGCTGACGTCGTCGGGAGTTCTGCACGTTTCAAAGGACCGAGCAGAGATGCAGAAGCAGGCGGTAAATAATACCACCCTGCCCTCGTGGAACTGCTTCATCTGCAACCACACATGTGACCTCTTCCCTGGCCTCCCCTGAGGCTAATTTATTTATGAATGTTCCTATTAAAAATAGGACTACTCGTGTAGTAGCTGTCCCTGCAGGGTGAATAGGGGAGGCAGGATAAACACAGTTTAATGAATAAAGGTCTTGGGACAAGACATCTCTTTTTATGGGTATGTGAGGTCTGGGTTCACCCTGCTGTGGGCTGTATCATTAACACACCCAGCACACCATGTAGGATGGGTGTTTTGGAGGGGGGGGTGTCTTTCCTTGGTTTGTTTTTTCCAACTCAAAAGTCCTGCAACTATGTCATAAGCATAGAAGGAAACTGCACACTGGGAACCAGCTACTACTGCCTTGGATTACAGCATAAAAAATAATGTGTATCTCTAACACTGCATTTACAATGTAAAAAATAATACATACCCTGATACTACATCAACACAAATTGCCTTGTTTAATTTTTAATTCTTATTTTTTGACAGAGTGGTTTATAAACTCATCCCATGACTCTTGGCAACATGAAAAGGTTTGTAACTGTCAGCACTGTACTTGTTATTAAAAGGGAGGAGGAGAGGGCTTTGCTCTCGCAGGGCACCCAAAATGGGAGCAGGAGGTGGGGAAATCTCACAGCTCACTTCAAACTGTGCTTGGAGAACAGGGAGTTTTGGGGGATCAGGGGGGAATGGGGGGAAAAGGGAAGGAGCGTGGCTGTCCAACAGCACTGGGGAAACTTTCCAGAACATAAAACAGATGGCATGCAGTAAATAATGGAAAAGCAAAGTGTGAGATCACCATGTAAAGGGACACATGAAGGTGGCTTTGAACAATTGCAGGGTGTGAGGGGCCGAGACAGAGCAGAGATGCCTTTGAGGGCCAAAGGCACGGAAAGGAAAATCCCTGCCGTGCTTTTTATCCCTACAAACAGTGACTCCTGCTCAGGCCTTCTGGAAAAGCACGTGGTGGATTTGGAAAAGTCTCCAGCCATGGAGAAAGACCATGATGGAAGGTCTTCATTTAGGGGATGAGCTGGCAAGATCCTGACAGCTTTCAGCAGCTGTACTCGGAGTCCCACCGCCCGCCCTCGCTCCCCTGCCTGTCATTCCCAGCCCATATCGAATGAAAGAGAGATGGGGCAACCTTGGCAGCCTGCGTGACAGACGGGCAGGACTGGGACCACAGGAGGAGCTGCTGAAAGCTCAGAAACTGCTGATGTGTCCCCCAGCATGAAGGACACTTGCCATGCATAATGGATAGGATGCTGAGCATTTTCCCAGTATCCCTGTGTGCCACTTGCTGCCTGCTTCTCACAACAGGAGGAAATTAAGGGGAAAAAAATAAAAAATCCCTGTGAAATCCTGTGAGGTGGTTATCAGAACAACTCGTGTGTTTTGGAAGAGTCATTTGTGTGTTGCCCCCTTTCAGAATGATGGGAAAAGAAGAGGCAGGGCAGGGGGAGGCTGTTCCATGTGCAGAGGGACCTGCCCCAGGGAGGGATGCACCAGTCCTGGTGCCCCTGGCATGAATCAGGTCCTTGGGCCACTGGCTGAGCTTCTTATTGCCTGAAAATAAGGCATACACACTTTTAATTTAATACCACATATAAGAATTAAAATACAAACATTGCCTAAAACAACCAGCAGAATTACCAGCAGCAGCAAACAGTTTACTGCCTGAAATCCAATATCCAAAACAATCCATGACTTTTCACAGCCATTACCTGAGCTATGGACTTCACTGCTCGTTCAGGACCTGAGCAATGTCAGGAGAGCAATATAACCCTCTTCTTGTTCTCACAGTGGATTGGAAAAGAAATTAAATTAAAAAAACAATCCTCACAAACAAAATTGAATTCAGCTTTTCAGGGCATTTACACTTCCCAAGCCAACAGCCCCACGTGAGCTGCAGCAGCCCTTTCCCTGCTATCCCCAAATTAAAGTGAATCAAGATCCAAAAAAATCAGGTTTCACATCCGAGATTCCAGATATTTGACTCAAACAATATTTGAATTAAATAAAAAGCAACCCTAACAAACATCTTTCTACTTGAAATAGAGGGAAAGCTGCTCTCAGCCATCCGTGTCTCTGCTTACATCCCTTGCTACGACGAAGGCAGTCGAAAGCACGAGGGTAAAGGTTCACTGGGATTTTAGGAAGTCTCCTTGTGCACCACCAGAGTTTGGACAAGGAGCAGAAACTGCGCAAAATTGATTTTCTCCAGTTTCCACAAGTGTGGAACCAGGATTTTTAAAACCAAATTAAGGCCCCAAATGTAATTAAATCCATAAAAGCTACGAGGAAATTGAGTCCGTCCCACGTACTAACGCTTAAATTTATAAGCAGTGGAAAAAAAACCCAAATCCACAGGAAAAAACACATTAAATTCTCTATTTTAGTGTAACGAAATAAGGAAGGGAATTGTTTAATAAGTTATGCTTTTTATGTCCTCCAATTACCCGAAACAATATTTAGGACTCCAGTTTTCCAGATCCAAATCAAATAAAAAAGGCTGCAAGAGCGGGGCTTTGGTTGGATCAGCGTCACGACGTGGAAGGAAGGAGAACAGAGGAGATTTTTGAGAGAGATAAAACACTAAAAATAAATGAGGTTCATGTGCACCACTGCTCACAAGTTTGAAAACGTAACTAAAGAGTAAAACGGTATCAGACAAATCCCTGGGATTCAGGATTCCAATAACAATGTTTGTTGAGGATGCAGAAGGGAAAACCGATTGAATTCACAACCACTTGTTGTGAAAGCTCGTTCTTTCAAGAAAACATGTCATATGATGTTAGACTTCTCCTGTAATACAGACACAGGATTTCCTATGCCCTGAAATGAAGTACCACACACTCCTACACCCCCTCCTGAGCATGCAGAGTGATCTCAGCTCAGGGATAACGTATTCTGGTGTTCAAACCCTGATATGATATTTAAAGGTATTTTTAAAAAAGTCTCATCATCTCTTTCAGGTTTCTTTGGCACTTACTTTCCTAAAATGCTTCACCCAAGGTGTTCAGTTCTGCATAATTTTCATTGATCTCATGAGGTTTTCCAAGAGATGACGCTTGGCTCTCAGAGATAATCCCCAAGCTGAACATTATATTACTTTTCTTCACACTTTTTCCATCTTCTTTTTTTCTCTTTCTCATTTTGAAAGACTTTACAAAAATGGAAAGAGCACATCATGTAAAGCAAGGAATGTAAAGGAATCTTCAGAGGATTGCTAAAATATTTGATGACTGTGTCCAGAAGCTGCTGTAAAAGTAGCATATTATTTGCAGGCACTATATATAGAGAAAAGCACTATTATTTAATTCAAATGCTGAAGATTACTTAATGCAAAGCTCTGTAGGTATATCATTAAAGACAATAATAAAATATAACTATTATTGTGCTCATCAGAGTCCCAGTTTTCAACTGCAGTGAAAGAAAACCTCATAAATTTCTAATAATGCATGCCAGATAGTAAAAAAAATCTCATATATAAGACCAATTTCCTAGCAATTTTTTTTTAATTCCACGATATTTTTTAAGGATATTATAACCAGCTTTTTCCAACACACCCTTTGCAAAAGAGGAAGGCACAGGAAACAAAGATTTTAGGATAAAGAGGGAGCACAAACTCGAAAGCAAATCCCCGCCGGCATTTGCCCCAAACCAGAACCATGTGAAATCTGAAAGGGAATCTGCTCAGTCAAGAAACTGGAATTTTAGAGCTCTTGCAAGAGCACATAAGAGCAAACAAACGGTTATCTGATGACTTCAGGAAAAGGAAAGTGTAGGAGGAGGAAACAATATTAGTTACCCTGCAAGTACCGTTCGCAATCGGAGTAGGAGCGACTGTGAAAGGAAATATTGCAGCTCCACGGGCCCCCAAAGGATTATAAATCTTCTGGCCCTTGGGAGCAGGTAAAAAAAAAAAAAAAAGGTATTTCAATCATTAAATAATAAAGAACAGTGCTGAAACCTTCCTGGTGATGGCATGTGCAATCAGGTGTTGGCCAGACGGACGGCAAGTGATTTACAGCCGAGGCTTCGGTGGGGAAGGGGGGGTTTTCTCTTTGTAAATACAAAAAGATGGATCTAATTTAGGAGTATTAAAAATCAACATGTAGATTTGGATAAATTCTCTAATCTTGCAATGAATTTTATCATTTCGGAGTTCCTGGCCAAGTCTTTGTGGTTTCTTAAATAGTTTTTATGAGGCGAGGGAAAAGGATGAATGAAATTTTTCATTTGTTGGAGCCGCAATAATTTCAAGCCTTGGTTTCAAACTGAAGAGCAATTGGGTTAAACATGGAACACCTCGAAGAAAAAACTGGCCATTGCAAGAAATAATATGGGAAAACCACAGCAGCTTCCACAGTAAGCAGCTCTTTCTTTTAGTCAGCTGGAATCAGCTACAGACTGCCAATGAAATGATGTGGAACAAAGACTTATCAATAATATATGATCTTTTATAAGAGAATTCAAAGCTAACAGGAGTCAATTAAAATATCACTTCAAAAGTAAATTAGAAGATCGCTGCAGATTCGGTTTGGGTTGGGATTGATGCCCTACAACACTATTACAACCCCTGGAAACCCAAACCCCCTCCACCTCTGCCCCACGCAGCACCTTCCCCGCGTGATCCCCTGCCTACTGTCGTTAGGGGGAAATAAAAATATACCGATGGAATAAATTATTTATAACACAGCAGAGCATGTGAAACGTTAAGTGGCAGATGTTAACAGGAACGGTAGATTTTCACATATTTTTGAGAAACACTGCAAGTTGCTGACAGAGAAGATACAGAACAAAATTCCCCTGTTAGTTAATGGAATTCCCAGAGCTCTTTCTCGACAGAAAGGGTTTGGTTTATTTAAAGAATCTTTAGTTGAAGGCATTTTTCATACAAGCATATACGTTAATGCACTGATAATGAATTATAATTTCAACCAAATTATTTACAATTCTAATTAAATTAGGCTGCAATATAGGATTTTGGCTATTGATTTAACTCATCGAAAGCTGCATGACAAACAATTCCACTGCAGGCAACAAAAGGTCTTAATTTCAAGGGCTTTGTACACTGCAAGAACCCAAATCTTAAAATTGAACTTTGCTCACAGTTTTCAACACTGATTAGAAGACACAGCAGTGGCAATTTCCTCCCCCCCCCAAAGTAAAATCATTTTCCTTGTAATCTGATAATATTTCTGGGTTGAATTGCATTGATTTTTCAAGATTATAAATTTTACAGATATCCCTGATGTAGGCAAACATGTTTATGCCCCTTCACATCCATGCTTTCCTCCTGGAATTTCTTTAGCCGTGCCTGGATAGGGAGGGGAGAAGTAGAAAACCAGATGACGGGAAAGGCGCTGCTGAAGTTACACCGCTGCTTTTTTCACTCTGAGATATAGAAACTACAATTTCCTAGCTTTAGGTTAGTGAAAATTAATAGAAATCATTTCCTACTGGCCACACTGGGAAGGCAGCTTAAGCCATTGTTTTCATTATCTAGTTTCTTATAAAATTTTTTGGGTCTCAAAACAGGAGAAAATACGTTTGGGTTTTCGAGGTGTTCGTAAAGCATCAGGATAAATGATGGGTTGTAAAACCTAAAGGAAATCTCATCTACAAGAGCATACGTGAGCGTAACACACGGATTTAACTTCTAGATAAAAACCAGCAGAGTTCCATGGGATCCAGCAGTGGTTTAAAGACACTGCAGAGGTGGAGCTGGATCTGTATGAGGCAGAGCTGTTTTCTGTAGGCAGGGTTACCCTCCACCAAGCCCCCAGCATTGAAAAGCCACAGTCTCCCAACACTACTGAATTAAAAAAAAGAAAGAATTTTATATGTATGAAATTGCTGTGTTTCCATAAAGCCTCCTGCTAGATTTACCTCCTTCTCAATCCAGCTTTACTTGCAAAACATTAATGCAGGTTCTCTCTGCAGCAATTAGCACTATTACATGGGAGCACCTCTCTCACCTTTGCAAATGATGATTAAGGGCCAGAAAAGGTATTGATTTTTCTGTTGGCTCCACTGCCTGCAGCCATCTCACCATCCAGGGGTGCTCCTCACCTGCCTACAGCCCCAGGAACTCCACCGTGCCCAGGAACTCTGGCTGTTCATACAACACTAAGCTGTGCTGCCACTGAGTCCTTAAAAATGCACAAATTAATTTATTCCGTTCATTTTGCAACTATTTGTTGATGAAAATGGCCACCAGCACTGCCAGCAGCACATGGATGGCAGGTCCTGCCAGCACAGCCTCACCTCCCAAGGCAGGACCTTCACTGCCCTCCCCAACAAAATTACAGCCACGTTTTGGGAAGGGCTTGACGCTCAGTGGTCAGTGCAAAAGCTTATTGTTAAAACAGACATAAAAAGCAGGATTAAGTCATACTAATGCAGAGCTTGGAACACAGCAGGCATTTAATAAACAACAGCTTATGCTACGTAGCCAATTGAGTCCAAACCTTGCATAACACTACCAAGGACTGATTTTTCCTTGTATTTCCCATCCCAAATGAGATCGATTCTTCCACGAGTCATTGTAGTGGATTTAACTAGAAACATGGTGGTTTCAGCTCTCCACAGGCAATTGCAGCCATGGGTGACACATCCATCACCAGGTTCCCAAAATTCTGAAGTCAAATAAGCAAAAACAGATAAAGAAATTTTAAAAGTACCCGCTGGATTTTTGTTTAACGAGGTCACCAGAGCAGGGACAGCATTACAGCCACAGTTATTGAACTCACTCGAGCAACACCAACAGTCAGAGATACTACATATTTTCTTAACCAACCCTATTTTATCTACCCCCAAGAAAAGCGAGAGAAAGCAAAGAAAGCAAGAGAGAGAAAAATATGAAAGGTTGTCAGACAGAATAATAAGAGTTTTAAGCAAAATGGAGAAAACTGACAGTAGAGGGAAAGCTTTGCTTTCCACACTTCACACTTATTTTTTTAAAAAAACTAATCCACATTTATTGTAAAAAATATTTAAAACGTGTGTTACAAAATGCTCTTACTGAAACTCCACCCTCAGGAATATATTTCTCTTCTTCTGTCAAGCTTCATTTTTCCTACTGAATCTAGATCCTGACTAAACCAAATATTTTTTTGAAACTTATCTGTACTTGCCTCCACAAATGCATGATTCTCTGAAAAGACACCAATGTTCTTCTGAGGGCAAAGATGCTGAATAAACACCAGCTTGGTTTTTATTTATATGAATGTTTTAAATAGCTTTTAAAACACTCCAGGAGAGATGATTTTTATTTATGGCTTAGATTTTTGTGTGTCACATTTTTAAACAAAGGGGAGAGGGGAGCGAAGCTCTGCTGTGCACGTTCGGTGTTTGAGTGCGCACCAGAAAGGTGTGTCATTCCAGAAAAAAAAAAAGACCAAATTATAAAAACAACATTGTATTTTGCTGTGTTCCTGACTTCTCTCTCTACTACTAAAGCTGAAATTTCATGTTGTGGTGCAGGTTTTTCAGAGCAACACACACTCACACACAGTGCTGAGAAGCCCTCCCGAAACCTTCACGGCAGCTCTGAGAATAAGGAATTAGAAAATGTGACATTTGACAGGCAGCGGATAACAAGGTGCAAAAACTGCAAAGTTCCTGTAGGTAGAAAGAAAGCAAAGCAATGTAGTGGAAGAAAAAATTCCTGACAGCTCTGACACACGGGACCTATTTTTCTCCTCCATGCACATGTAGTTCTCCTACGAGTATAATGAGAGTTGTGCACATATGGTGAGGAGGAAAGGTTACTCCACACAGCCAACTGCCCAGACACCCCCCTCCTCGGAAAATATTATGTCAGAGAAAGCATAAAGATGTTTTTGGTAGCTTTTTGAAGCAACTAACCTTTTTGGAAAAGGTTTTAGGTCATTCAAAGTAGAAGTAGGAAAAGGCAAATGTTTATAATGTCTCGGTGAATGTCTAATGCCTAAAATCAATCACTTGTCTACCCATAAGATAACTCCTCCGATTCCAGTCCCCAAAGTAACAGCTACATCAATCCAACAGAAAGCTACGATAAGAGGATTGATTGCAAAAATCGAGATTTCAGTGATTAAAAATATTGTTGAATAGCTGAATTACTCAAATGCCTCCATTTAATGTCATCAATGTATTACTCAGGGAATGGAGATAAAAATTCCTTGTTGCTCCAGAGCAGTAACAGGAGCTTCCAATTGAAGCACAAAAGCAGATCAGCTGTGACTGAAGTACACCTAAAATTGCACACAGTGTTACTCCAGCCATGACAA
>JAWWES010000042.1:11377504-11420002 GCA_035583135.1 Lophotriccus pileatus
TAATGTCATCAATGTATTACTCAGGGAATGGAGATAAAAATTCCTTGTTGCTCCAGAGCAGTAACAGGAGCTTCCAAGGAGAGTAATTGAAGCACAAAAGCAGATCAGCTGTGACTGAAGTACACCTAAAATTGCACACAGTGTTACTCCAGCCATGACAAACACATTTTTGGCTGACAAACCAGGGCAGCCACTGCAGCTCTGCAATTCCAACTCTTTTATCCTGGTGGCAGCTATAGAGTTAAACTTGTAAATGATGAGATGCTGGTAGCTGGTGAACGTGAGTCTCTGCATTTTAGACACACCTTTTCCACCTGAATGATAAAAAAGCCCCTTCTCCTTCCTCTGTAGAGCAGAGTAGGTCCCTCAGCATTACCCAGTTCACACTCCGGGAATCCAAAACAACTTCAGCCACCAAATTGCCACTAAGAACATACTTTCCCCTGGGAAATTTCCTGGGATTATTTTCAGTGCTGGCTTTCAGAGCTTTGAGTTTTGTTGGGTTTTTTAAACTCACCTGTAGTACAGCACTAAGAGGTTTCACAAGCCCAATCTCCTCCTGGGTGCAGCAGAGGTGAACTTTTGCAGAGGTGAACACAAAGCAAGCCCAGGCTCCCTGCAGAGCCCCACTGCACTTAGAAACCATGTCTGGGAGAGGAATTGGCTTTTCATCTCCATTGCTGGAGAGCCAAAACCACTCCTTGAACACCCCCCTCTCAGAAACCCTCAGCTCACGCTCCCTGCACACGCACGACGGGGCAGCTCCAAGGAGACGCTCTCCAAGCTACCTGAGGCCCAGCAGGATTTCCATCCCCACTTTCCAATGGACCACAGACTGAGTATGAAAAAGGCTCCTGGCTGGTGGAAGACCAGCATCCAAGGCTAAGCCAGTGTGCTGAAAGCTCAGCTCAGCAGCAGTTCTGCTTAACTGATCTCAACACGCTGCTTGATCAAGGGGAAAAACAAGACCTGCTCAAAGCAGGACACCTCATGTTCAAAGCTTAATTCTTATAAGCCTTTGGCAGAGACTGCAGAGATGGCAACACCTCCCAGCCAACGGCCACAGAAGAACAAAACTCATTTGCCAGATAAATGGTTACATGAAATAGAGCTGAGGTTGATTAAATGTCATTTCTGTTTATTTTAAAGATGTCGGAGCCTGAAGTCTTCATGCAGCATTCTAAGTTATAGGATGCAACTCTTACATTCATTAAAAAGGCTATAATGCCATCCTCTTTAAAGAACCATACTTAAATTCACACATTTTTTAAGTTAATTCTTAGGAACATTTGTCAGCCTAAATGGAATTTCATCCTTAACAAATAATTCTTCCCAAACGAGCGAAAAAAAAAATCTCCAAGGGAAAAAAACTACTCTATGATGAGCAACACAATCTAGATAATTGCCTCCTTGCCAAGAACGTGTGAGCTTAGTTTATAAAGTTCTTTAAAATCTGAAGCAAATTCATTCTTAAAGCGATTATTAAAATGCAAACTAAATAAACATTAATTTCACCATTCCCTACACACCCTCTCTGCAGAGTTTTCCCATAAAACAGCTTGATTTTCTCACTGGAAATTACAGCAGAGCAGACAAAAAGGTTTCACTGTCCCCAGCCCAGAGGCAACAAGCCACGGTGTGAAAGGGAGTGAAAAGAAAGGGAAGAAGCAAAAACATGGTAAAAGCTACTTGGAACTGCAAAATTTTCTAAAGATTTTTCTTCAGAATTTTCTTTGGCCACTCTGAACTTTAGTGCTGAACCAGGCTCATGAACCTTCAAGGCTGTTTTGAAAAGCCTGCAATAAACCCCAAGCTGTTTAATATTCTGCCTGTGTGAAGGGGGTGGGCAGAGCTCATGTTGGCACAACACGGGAGATGTCAGGACGGGCTCCGGGAGTGAAGGACCTCAACTCCAGCCACCACTGCCCTTCCACACGTGGCCGACTCTGCCTGCAGAGCCCTAAGGGCTAAAATATTTTCCAAACGGACTTATCTTCCCAGTCTGGATCATTTCTTAGAAGAGCTGGTGTGAAGGGCAGGGGATGAACAGGCTCAGCATTCTGGTCCTTCAGTGGGCAGGTGAACGTGAGCTCACCCAAACCCAGCCTGGAATGGCACATGTACAGACTCCTAACAACACACACACAGGTATTTACACAGACACACCCCGTCCCAAGCTTAAAATTCCCTTTAAACCACTTTTAGAATTCCTCCCCTGTGATTAAATGATTGGATTCCTAAATATTTGTAAATTAAAACTCGTAAGGATGTAATAAACCGAGCTGACCTAAGGATATAAACAAGGTGGTCTGGTTTTAATCCTGCACCGTGGCTGTTGCAAGGAAATGTGAGTGAGCACCCAGCTCTCATCTGAAATTCAGTCCTGTTCCAGCGAGCACCCAGTGAAGCAAAACCACAGCAGTCTCCATGACAAATACCCTGGTGCATCTTTTAGGCATTACAATACTATCTCTCACACAGAAAATGAACTTTATAAATGAGTTAGAGCGCAGATGAAGGAACTTTCTCTTCTGAAGTTGATAATTAATGTTGTGAATTTGAAGCCATGCACTTCATTCCGTATGGAGCTACCTATGATTTAAGGGTTTGCTGTAATCTGTCCCTCCCAGCAGCCTCAAAAACACAAAGACTCTTCAAATTAACCATTCAAAATAGAATCACTGCAGAGATCCTGGCTGTTATGAAAAGTACAGACTAATATGTAATCCATAATATCCTATATAACATAACAGTCAAAACTGCTATATTACTGGAAAATGAGAAAATGTTACCATATGTGAAGATGAGCACTTCTATAAATTAAAAATAGAAAAATAAAGTCCTGCAAGCAATATACGCCAGTGTGGTCTAAATATAACTTTGCAAGTGTCATGCAGGAACCCTGTTAACTTGAATTAAAAGCTGATACCACCCAACAGCCCAGATAATTGCCCACAGCACCGTGCCTCGCTCACGTTCCCCCCTCATCCTGTGCTCCCCGAGCGTACATTCCCTGTGCTTCCAGGCCCTCAGCCCTTCTGGAAGTGTGGGATGCAGGCATCAGCCCTGCAAGGCAACAGGTTTTGGGATTCAAACCCAGCCAGCTCATGATTTTCAGTCCTGGAGGTTTAAATCAACGAGAGATATCAAAGCACACACCTGAAAGGCTGGTTTGCTCAGACACCCGTCGGTGAGGCCACGGAAGGAGCAAGGGTTGCCAAAGGAAAATACACAGGAATGGATTCAACATTTCACATTGCTGGAGGAAAATATCCCTGAACCCATCCCAACACTGGTGCCTGCCCTGCTGCAAGCTCAGCAAGGATGGGAATGGACAAATTCAGAGGGTTGGATGCTGCAGCTTCCCCCAGCATGGGCTCTGTGGGATCACAGGCAAGAGGAAAGCAAAGCTCATCTGCAAAGTACAGCTTTACTTTTACTAAAGCTTTACAGCTTTTTTTTTTTTCCCCCACACTCACTGTAAACATGAAAAAAAGCACTTCTAAAATTAATTAATTTATTAAGAAAATAAATTTAATACTTAACAAACCTTCATATGAATTTTCTGAATACGTGTTGTGTCAACTTCTCCTGCCCAGGTAACAACTTCTACTTACTGCTGGAACACTAAAGTCACGCTACCTGTTCCAGCATCCGTAGGGTTTCCCCCAGCACAGGATCAAAGCACTAAAATTAGGCTTTCCCTGAACCAGCAACTGATAATTTCATAAAAATAACCTTGAAATATACGTTTAGTTTTAAAATGTATTGAAAACACCCGGACGTGAAATACTCAGCAGAGCATTCCTGGCAGTGTGTGTAGGAGGCACTTGGGTATTTTAAAGCAAACAGGGATCCCACTGCCAGAAGCGCTGACTTTTCCCATTCTGGATGTGGGATCTGGGATCCAACTTTGTTCTCTCAGTTTGAAACAAGCTCCAGCCCCGACCCAGTCTGTGCAAGCACAACATGCACCCCTCAGCTCCAGAGGGCAAGATGTGCTTGGGCACCTCCACAAACCTCTGCAGACCTACAGAGCAGGGAAGAGGAAAAAACACACCCCAGCAACATGCAACAGTTATTTAACCAAGATTTCCAAACTATTCAGGAAATCATTTCTCTCTCCACCACACTCCACAACCCAGGCTGTGATCCTAAGTTATTTTGACAGAATCCTTTTAAAGTTCTCCACAGCAGAAAACGGGGGAAGCCAGTGAGCTCTACATGCAGGAACTGCAGGATCTGGGCCGGCAGCTTTTTGTCTTTGTGGCTTGCTGCTGTAATTCCAAAACCACACACAGAGCCCGAGCCTCAGCCCACTATTAGAAATGTGACTTCGGAATAAATTAAGAACACTCGTGGGAAGGGGAACCGAACTTTCATGTGGCTTCCTGGAGGCTGTTCTGGCACTGGAGAAAAATCAGACACCACACAGTAGTGGACTGGTAATAAACTAACCTGGAGTGGGATTTCCAGCCACTGTCAGGGCCACAGTGCCGTGGACACAAAACACATGGAGGGTGAAATCACGGCCCGTGTCGTTCCACAGCGCAAAGGGAATTCTTCCCAGTGGGCACAAACACACACAAACACACAGATGTGTGTCCGTGTTAGCGAGAGGGAAAACTGTAAGAGCACTGGAGCGGGTCTTTCATTTGCATCTTTCTCCCTGTTATTATTTACTGCACTAAAGAAAACTGTTTATTTTACAGGGCCCCATATTCCCTAAAATAAATGTATCGTTATTCCAATAAGAAACGCAGAGCTTATGCACAAAGCAAATCGTAAATCTGTGAGACAAAGCAGAACCGTTCAGGTTTGTAAAACCAGAAAGCCCTTGGTGTTTACCAGGCATAAAAATACAGGCACTACAAAATGCTTTTTTGTAACTGAAAGCTCTATTTCTAGCAATTACCACGCCGTTTTCTCAAGTTTTCCATCTCCTTGGACAAGCAATGATTTAATTCATGTTTTAATTATGTTACAGAGAGATTATTATTCCGCAACAGATAAATAGCATTAAGTCAGTTAGAAGTTATTTCAGGCATTACAAAATTACTGAGACTCCCTGCTAACATGGTGCCTTTCTTTTCCAACATTTCCCTGTCCCCTACTAATGTAAGAAAGACCTACACAATCAAATGGAAAATGCAGTACATGCTTCTCAATGGGAAACCAAAATTGGCTATGCACCAAGCACTTCAGTATTCAGAGATTTAAAAAAAAAAAAGGGAAAAAAATCAAATTAAGTTGACTGTCTCCTCGCACTTTTGATTACTCCAATTATAAAATCAAAGCCATTCCCATGTTTGCAGCAGTGCCAATGGGTGGATGAATTAAATATGCTTTCACTATGAGATGTCTCCTTTTGAGGTTTGCTGCCCTCCTGTTTTCTAGTAGCACATAACAATGTTCATATTTAGCTCTGCAGGATCAATCCTACTCCTGTTAAGGGCAACGTAAATCTGCCACTGATTTCTGTCCAAGCAGATCTTGGTTAAAGCAAACATGAATATAATGAACTCACCACCCCATGCAAGAGAACGGAGCACTGCACAAGGCATAAACTTCAAACATCAAAAAAATAATCATTGTCTCAGACCTTCCACATGATATAATCACATATATACCTTCATTATTTAGTTAAAATCTTACTTTGCAAATTAAAGTAATTTCTTTTATATTCTCCCTCCCCAAATGAACTCCAAAGAGCACCTGAAAGCTCAGACACGCTGCCATTCAAAGGATCTAAAAGTCAGGGCTAGAATTTACCTCGTTTCTAAAATATTATCCTATTTGCTGGCAGAAAGCGGTTCCAGGCATGGAGGCAATTAGTTCAGATAGCACACTGCAGAAAGGCCGGAGAATCCCTCAGGATTTCCAGGGAGAGACGGGAACGTTCAGGGCATGTTGTTCGATGCGATCCCCCCCCAACCAAACACAGATGTCCGATTAAAAGGCCAATTAAAGGAACATTAACCTTTAACCAAAAATATAACAGTAGTTTAAATTAGTCAAGAAAGTCAGAGCAGAATGTTATTTCAAACTCCTTTTCCTCTGCAGACTTCTTTAAAGTGTTATCCATTCATTTCTGTTTTATGAGGGCAACACTACCCATAAAACTAACATTTTTGAGGTTAACACATGGCTAACTTGGAGAAACAATGTTTGCACAGGAATGTAAAAAAAAGAAAAAGAAAATCAAAAAGCCAGACTGCACCACGTACCTGCAAGATACATTTTACGCACTTTGAAAGTTAAGGTGGGAATGCAGTTTTAAAGCAGGATTCGCTTTTGATTGGAGTAAATTTATCAGTAAAGTACACTCATGTTCACATAGCAGAGTTTGCCACACGTCTCTAACACTCAATCCCATAATACTAAATTTTAATTTCATAAAATTTAATAAAAGCGCTCAAACACGAGAGTTGTACTGACGTTGAACGAGAAGGGGGTTCCACAATTCACCGCAGTGGGTGACTGCGGGACGTACTGCAGAGTAAACCTGGGGCAACATCTCAAACGGACACGGAACAGAAAAACACACTCAAGTTGCTTAAAAGAAAAAAAAAAAAAGCAAAGTGGTGAGAGATGCACAAAATACGTGGAGCAAGAACTCCCCCCTCCCCAGCCAGGAATCAACAGAAGCACCACTGATTAACTGCAGTGCCCGTCGCTGGCATTTTTCTAATTGACACCGAATTAGCATTTAGCTCCCGGTGCCGCAGACCCCTCAGTGGGGGCTGTCTGACGGCCTGGCTGCCGCTCGAGGTGTAACCAACAGGATTTCGGGAGCTCCAGGCTGGCACACCGCGCCCCGGCCCCGCAGCCCCGGCACGATGCGGGCCAAGGGGATTAGCGCTGCTGGCCGCGGGCCCGGAGCTCAAAGGACAGGCGATGTCTTCTGCTACCCAGAACATTCGAGCTGAAGTCTTCTCAGAGGGCAGGGCACAAAGACGAGATCCTTTCACAAGGGGCATAAAAGAAATGCCAGTACTCTCGTACACACTCCCTTACAGCACAGCTCTGCCTTGTTCGCTGCTCAGCTGGCTTTTTTCTTTTTTACTATTACCAGCCACTAAAACTATTTTCCTGTAATTTTTAAAGCAAAATCATCTCATGGTGTTGGTCTCTCTGCCTAACTGTGCCATCTAATATATTTTCTCTAGCTTCCTAAGTTAAGTTTTCCTAAAAGTAGTTTAATAATGCCAGCTAACATTTGTTTTTTAGACTCTATTAGCAGAAAAATGAATGAGTCATAAAATGAATGGCTTGGAGATATTTAAGTAAAAGGCTACAAAAAATACATAAAAACTGCCTTGAAAATTATTTTATCAGTATTTTTGTGTTTAATGGTGTACTTACTACCATGGCTATTTTAAATATCTGCCAAAGGAACTTTTTATTTGTATGCATTTGCTTGAAATTAATTGCTGAGGAGACTCTAAAGATGAAGCTAAATGTTAATTAAGGTTAGCTTTCCAGAAAACAAATTCTACATACGTCTCAGGAGTAAATTTATCCTCTGATTCCCAAAGCTGTGATCTGCAGAAATGTAGGCCACTGGCACTGCCGATGAACTTGAAATTAAACTTCAAAGGGAAAACCTGACATTCCCAATTGTTTTAATAAAAGGAAAGGAAAAGACAGCTTCAAAAATTAGTTTTATTAATTGTGGGCAGGGTCCTTGAACAGCTCCCTGGCCCTGGTGCTGTGGTACCAGATAAATCTGCAGAGCTGGGCCCCACGCTGACAGGATCCGCTGTGGGTACGTTGGTTTTGGGAGGACCACCCAGACACACAACCCCATGGAATACCTCTCCCCCAGCACCACCAGCTAACAGGGGATATACAGACCAAACACAGTGCCTGAAAAATCAAATCCCTGCCAACAACTTCAAGCAGAAATCCACCTTTTACAAGAAGACAAATCAAAGCCCACTTACTGCTCAGAGACGCTCAGTGTTGTCAGATGCTCACTCTACTCCTGTCCACCAGCAAATCTGTTTCTGTCCCAGTTCAACGTGGCCTTTGGCAAAACTAATACTCCAGAAGGAGAAAAAACTTGCCTTTTACACACATAAAAATATTTCCATGCCTTGGACAGCAGAGAAGCTGTTTTCTAGTCGCTACGCTCTTCCACTGCAGGAAGAGCCCATATGGGGAGCGTTCCCATCTTCTGCTTTGCTTTCACTGCATCTGCTTTAAAATATCACAAACTCGGTGTTGAAAGCAGTGGACCAGACCAGTTCTCTCTGCATTCAAGTCTTGGCTGTGTTTCTCACACAGGCTGATGCTGAAGTGTCTTTAACAGCTCTCCCGTCCCAGGGACACTCCGGTCTCTCTCTGTGCTCCTCAGGGCACCGCTCACAACCCAAACTAACTCCTATAGAACAGCAGAAAAGTTTGAAACAAATCACTGTGCACTTCCAGTACCTGCAGATGTTACTTTGGAGCACAAAGATTAACATTTCAGCAACCAAGTCCTCCCTCCATCCCACTGCTGGGTCCTGCAGGACGCTGAGCCACAAAGGCACCGAGGGGAGAGCAGGAGAAAAACAGCCATGGACCCATATGGTTTGACTTAACGTGAACTGATTAAAGGTATTTTGACTGGTTCTACAGCTAAATTACGTGCACCTGTTCCACACATTAGTAGCACCTACATCCTACTGCAAACACAAGGACACGGATCTGGGGATGTAAGACTCGAGAAGATTATATTTCACATGTTTAGCACTGGAACAGAGTACATTTATTTATCAATTTCACAGTTTCCTTGAAATAAACCATTTACATTAAAATAATTCCACCTAACATGCCATAAAAATAACATTTAAATACTCTAATTTATACATTTTTATATAAATTGTACTGTTAATTTTATGACCTGTGCAAAAATAATTTATCAGCATCCAGTTTGTTATGAATTTTCAGGGCCAAACCATGTGAATCATGAGAGAAAACGTTCTGCCTTTCTAATAACTTTAATTTCAGTAATTACCCACAACAAATAAAGCCAGTCCATCTAATATGTCCAAACTTTTTTTGATGCTTTCATTAGTTTTGGTCTGTCAGCTGGTCACCAACAGATATGGTATTCTTCTACCTGGTCTGTTGGTTCACACACTAGTCTGACACTGATTCAGCTCCAGTCTGGGGTCTGTTTGGGGCAAATAAAGAGATAAAAGGGTACTGTGAACACAAATATGGTAAACAGTATACTGGGGGCACACCAGTACAGGTAGCTAGGACATGTTTCTAAAATTCTCTTTGCCTCCAGGTTACTATAGAATAGCAGACAGAAAAAAAAAAAATCAAAAGCATTTGATTGGAACAAATTATATAGTTTGGGGGGAAGAAAAAAAAGGGACAAGTTTCTGAGCACACCAGTGATCCTTCAGATCTGAAACAGATGCAACTGCTCAGTGGAGCTGGGCAGGGGAGGAGGCACTTTCTCTTTGAGCCTCATGGAAAAGTCAACACATGGGTGAGAAAGACAGGGCGAGTGCAGCAACACTCTGGAAGGCAGCTGAAAACATGTGCATTTTCTCCAGCAAATAAAAACCAGCCTGGAATGGGCACTGAGGACAAAGGAAAAGACTGCAGTGACTTGGGAGAAAGCTTGATTTCACAAGCAGCAGCCATACTTCGAGCCAGCCTCATGGAGCACATTTTGGATCCCTCATGTGATGGGTTAACCTTGAAATCACCACACTGAAACCTGCTGAACCTCCCTCCCTCCTCATGGTGGCTGAACCTCCTCTGACTTCACAACAGTGGTTTAAAAAGAATATATTGATATTCCCAGGTATCCAAACAAACCCTGCAGCCAGCTGAGCAGCAAAAACACAGAGCACTCTCGTGAGGTGAGGCTGCCCAAAGTCACCCGTCTTCTGCAGCAGACTTGGGCTCACACCTCCTGGCTGGCTCTGCTTAAGCTCAGCACAAGCTCAGCCTGTGTAGATTAGATCTCTTAGTGATACCACCATTGAGAATGTGGGCTATCCAAGTGTGTAACTCATGTCTAACTTAGAATATATGGTTTCTAATTGCATGATCTAGAGATTCGAACAACATTCCTAAATGCCTTTGCAATACGTAAGATATTCCAGGCTCTCCAACTGGCACTGCCAACCTGCTTAGCTCAGACTCACAAAAGCAAACCAACAGCAAGGGCTGTTGGTAAGACAGGGGGCTTACCAAGGTCATCTTTCTGTCCTGGGCTGAGGGGTCTCACTGGGTCACCGGTACCTGTACAGGCTGATGGGCACTGTCAGCAATCCCATCCTGAGCAACACATCTGTGGCATCCCTTCAAAGGATGCTGCGTCATCTTCCTAACATGAACAGGAGGCAGTGGTGGCTGCAGTGACCCTCCCTCTGTAACAGCTCAACACCTCAAAGCAGGGTGATTCCATTTGGGAAAGATGGTTCATGTTCTTCCCAATAATGAGATCTCCAGACGTTATCTCACCCAAGAATGGGATGTGCTCAGACGGACACAACACTCGGCTTCCCTATCAGGCTGTTCAGGACTTTAAATCTGGAAGCTGATAGCAAGGAATTGCAGGAGTGCCTTAAAATACCAGGTAAGCAGATATCAAATGAGAGACAGAGGCTGGTATGTGTGGAAAAATGTCAGTGTTGTGTTACCTGTGGAAAAGAAACCAGTGAATTCCATTTTCCTGGAGAAAGGACATCAGAGGGTAGGAATAGATGAGTCTATGGAAGAGTCAGGCACTATTCAGAAATTATCTTAACAAGAAAAGAAAATAAAAACAAAAGCCAGAAGCACCATACCAGAGATAGCTGATTGCTGTCCCAAGAGGTCTGATTAAATTTTAATTATCTTAAGGACTTGATTAATCAAATTGGCTGTTCTCAGTTGCATTCAGGAAGAGTACGTGTGTACACAGGGACGTGCCTGTTGAGGGAGGGATGCTGCCCCACACATACACTGCCACTGTACAAATCCCTTCTGTTCCCTCCTGTATCCCTGTCTCCACCCTCAGGGATTGTAGCTGGAGTCCTCCTTTCCCAAAGAGAAGCTCATAAACCAAGTAAAGACAGAGACAATCACAGGTATGGAACAGGTTCCATACAGTACAACCAAGATGGAACAGCTTTCCTCACCCTGGAAAAGGGCAAGAGAGGAAGAATATGAAAAATGTCATAAATGACATAGGGAACCAACAGGGAGATGAAGGGTCATTGCCTCTCCCAGTGCTAAAAAGGGAAATTGGACAATTCTGTGGAGGAAAGTTTTCACAGATACAAAGACACCATCATTGTTGCAAGGAGTCCCTGATACAAAACCTGCTGGAAAGCCTTGTGAAAACACATCCTCTCATGTCTGCGATGTCTTAAGGTTAAGAATCTACTACCATGTAATTTTGTTACTGATTTTCACCTTCCAAAGGAAAGTAGCCTTTTCCATCTCCACTCCAATCAAGTGTGGTGGGGAAAGCTCGAGGGATGGTGAAAACGAGGAGGAGCCTCAAGAGTGCAGAAGAGGGGAAGAGCTGGTGGCTCTGACCAGACTTGCCCAGGAGAGCCCACCATCCCTGCAGGCACCCAGGGGGCTGGTGGGTGTTGCCCACTCAGAGAAGAAAGTCTCAACTCCTGGGATCTCCCACATCCAGCATCCTCCTCCCAGTGCTGCCAACAGGGCCAGGAAGAGACTAATGAGGAGACCCGATGGGTCTGAGACAGGAGTGGCACCCATGATTCCTGCTGGAGAGAGAATCCTTGATTAGACAGCCCTGATCTGGCATGGGAGAAACTAAGAAATAAAGCTTCCTTATGATTTAAAACAAGGGGGAAAGGCTTTTTGCAGTTACCTATAGAAGTGCTGTTTATGCTCAGCACTGAACAAGCACTGAAAAGTTGAGCTTTCCCCAATTTTTCTTAGAGAACGTTGAGCAAACCAACCCCATGATTCCCCACGTCCCACCTGTGACAATGACAGATCCCCAGCTTCAGGGATGCTCTGTGGACTCTGGATTTAATGCTAGTGGCATCTGAAGCCATAAAAAGAGACTTATGGATAGTTATTGAAGTACTCTGCATCCTGCCATTCTGAACAACTCAGCAGCCTGGGATCTCTGTGCTCCCCTCAAATGGAAAAACCTGTTCATAAATAAGTCAAAACCCATCACAATTAAGCTACTTTCTGTATTGAAGATCATAATCGAAATCAAAGAGATGATTTACTCTGAAGATTTCAAGTGACATCTGCTGAAATAAAAATATAGTTTGGAAAAAGATTGTAAAAAGATGACTACGTTATTACCAATAACTTTTACATCTGTCATTAATTTTCACTTGGTTTTATCTGCTCTCCTAGTCTGCATCCAATTTCACATTGACTTGTGTTTTATTACAATCCCAATGCGGATCCCATCAACCAAAAAGACTAATATTTGCCTATGAAATGCAGCAAATAGCACGGATATTGTTTCCCTTTCCTTAGCCGAGCACAGGGGCTTGAAGCAACCGGCACAAAGGACCATCAACAGGCTTGAAACTGCCTCTTTCCAGAATGTAAAGGGGCTACAAAAACATCTGTCTAGAGCAGAACATTTCCCCCCAAACCTGGAAAGAGTTAACCAAGTTACAGTGCTTGGGTTTGGGAACGCCGTTGAAACAGCACAGGAACGTTCCCTGCATATCCCAGACAAACTTCCCCCACTGACCATAATTTAAGGCAACTTTTTAAAGAGCCCTTTAAAGCTCAGCTCTACAGAGAACTGCTCAGGCCTGTAACAGAATCTCTCTTGCCTTCCTCCCCTGAAAACACACCGAGCTCAAAAGGATACGTTTAACACCCAAGGGTCCTACCTGTCTTAAAGGAATTTTTATAAAGCAGTTGGCTACCTCGGGCTATTTAAGTACTTTGTAGTAAGACATCAATGGCATGTATGGAGATATTCCTTTGATCATTACACTGGTGGAAAAAAAAATAACAAAACAACCCCTAAATCTTCCACATATAAATTTACGCTTGGAACTCAGCGACGTAAGAATCATCATCCTACAAAACCACAAATAGTATCCAATTTAGTCTCCGTGTTCTCACTCATGTGATAGCCTTTGATATTCCCCAGGATGAAAAATGAATGCATTTTACTACAAAGATGATTTGTGAACAAAGCCCTTTTTATTTTGGTTTCCTACTGAAGAACAAGAAATCTAAAGTTAAAGGGGGAAATCAATAGCTGGGCTAATTATTAACCAAAACCAATGATAAATGAATGATATTCAGATTTTCTCCTCTGTAATTTCTAGCAGCCCATTTAAAACTTTTATTGTTCTGTTTCCCAGTTCAAGGTTCAAATTATCATTAATATGAGACAGAATTTAAACTGTTTTCACTTTCATTGCCTGCACTGGAAATACAGAACCGTCTTCCTTTGGCTGTATAATGAAAAGCCTTAACAAATAAAAAGTTACACAAGCTTTATTTTAAGGGCTGCTCTTGAAGAGGAGAGGAGGATGTGAACATCTGTGAAAAACAAGTGCAGAAAGAAGACTAAGATATGTAGATAAATCATTAGTTATATTAAGATATGAAACAGACACCCAAAGAATGGCATAAAATGTAAATGAACTTTGGGATCTGGTCTCTTAATTTGACAGCTGTTTGACAACTGCAAAATGGAAAACTGACCTCAGACAACTGTGTATAAATGAGACTATTAAGCAGAAGAATTTCACATGGAATGATACAGTATACACGGCAGTAACTCCTCACATGGGAATAGATAAATGCAGACTGGAATTTTTATTGTCTTTGAAGGTGGTGATGTTAAAAAGACTTTAGTTTCACAAAGAGGAGCTCTATGCTACATTATCACAATTACTGCCACTTTCTGAGACTGTTGCCTGCACAAGGAAGGGTCACACACAACTCCCAGGCACTGGAAAAAACATACCCAAGGGGTTGTATCCAACATACCCCCAGTGTCTGCAGACACAGAAGAAAAGGTCTTCTGCACTGGAGCTGCAAATCTGAAACCAGCAAAAGTGATGGGATACCTTCTTTGAGGGCTTTCTTTGGAAGTTAGGGGTAGTCACAATTACACATGGAATCTGTATCACCAGAGCAGCACCGGAACAGACACTGATCGGTGGAGAGAGTGGCTGAAGGAAATATCCTGCAATTTTGGCCCCTATGGAGAGATCTTCTGGGAAAGAGTGGCAAGGCAGGAAGGGGGGAGCTTCTATCATGAATGCCTAAAGCACAGCTTAAATCTGATCCTCTCAGCAGTAACAGAGAATTAAACACAAAACAGGGAGAAAGCCTAGTTTTAGATGTAACCAGCCATTTCTACTCACTGTTCTGCTCTAGATCCCACTGAAAAGGGCAGATCTTTCAAGAGCATCCGCAAGCACCACTCCTTCACATTCTCCAGCAACACAAAGAGCCATTTGTGATAAATATGTTTCATTCCAAAGCATTTAAGCCCTTGGCTCTTCCTTTTCTTTCTCTCTTTGGGACTAATACTTAAAATCAGCCTTTCCTACCTCTCTTTTTAACCACAAAAAAAACTCCACAGAGGTTGCACAACCTGCAACAGAAGAGACAAGAAAACCACCCAAGCACTTGCAGCAAAATCCAGACTTGAAAAGAGGTTACAGGTCTCCGAGCACAAAAGGTTACAGTGACAGCAGCCAAAGCAAAGCAGCTTTGGGGAGGTAAGTGAATCCAAAGGCTGGACTTCTGGGTTAAAAAGAAGCAATTAGAATATCCTGAGTTGGAAAGGCCCACAAGGATCATCAGTCCAACTCCTGGCCCTGCATAGGACATCCCAACAATCCCATCCTGTCCCTGGGAGCGATGTCCAAACACTCCTTGAGCTCTGTCAGGCTCACAGCCATGACCACTGCCCTGGGCAGCCTGTTCAGTGCCTGAACACCCACTTTTGTTCATTTCTAACTTGCCTTTTGCTAACAGCTCTCATTCTTGTTTTCCAGAGACATTAAATAACCATCTCCTAAATGTCTTCTCCCTGCCAGTTGCGTTTTTACAGACCTTCACACTCTGCCTCACTGTCACCTACTTAAGGCTATTCTAATTATGGCGTTGTAATAATACCACTGATTTATTCTTACACAATCCCAGCACAAAAATAGCGCTTAGAGTCCAAGAAGACTAGTCCTAGATATGACCAGAGCTGTGGAACCACATCTGCACAACAACTTGAAGAAAGTTTGTGCTTCACAGGTTATCCATTTTCTCTGACTCTCGCAGTAATTCTAATAAAATACTTTAACTCTCCCTACAAAACTTGCACTGCTCATGAGCCTCTGCATCACCTCTTGGCCCCACTTCAAAAGAAACTTCAGAAACATCCAGATCAGGAGGGAGTGGAAGTCAACCGTCACCTTACAGGGGAGGCACGAATGATTTCCACCAGGAGTGGTCCTCGCCCCCAAGACTTTAATCAAGGATGAGGAATGTGGACTCAACACACAGATCGGAGTTCAGCATCTCCCCGTTACAGCTGGAGCTCTGCCAGCTGATATTTTGCATTTGTCTCTTCCAGACATGGCTCTGCTACTTATCCTCAAACCAACAGGAACTTTCCTTGGCATGAGGAAAACTCAGCTGAACACAAGGAGCTCCCACTGCTGGGAAGAGTCCGAGAAGGATGGTAGGAAGCCTTTGGGAATCCAGCTGTAACCAGTACAAGCAGCACGGGAAGCACAGCAGAGCGCTCTCTTCACTGCAGCTTTATTCGCTATTCCCAATCCTGGCTGCCTAAGGCATTTCAGACAAACACTTTTATAATGGATGCCCTTCAAAGATAATATTTTGCTTTTAATGCCCTTTAATAAACACAAGGCATTCTAAGTCTTATGCAGCTTGTAAAAGATTATTATTTTAAAAAGTATCTGATTTCAGAACATAAAAATGAGTTTGAAGCTGAACTATCCAGCCTGCTCTCAAATACCAGCACCTTTATGGTGCTCTCTGAAGTTACAAGGGATTGTCATGTCTGTGTTAGGAGCATCAACATAAATCTCGACTGTAATAAGGACGAAGTCTTAAAAAGAGAATTATAGGGACAGATTTTCATCTTCTAGAAGTCTGGTTTACTTCAAAAATTTACATAATCTATACAGATCCAGGCAGAGTTAGCCTTTAGTGACCTGAGAATACCAAACCTCAGAGATTTGCAGACACGTTTGGTTTGAAGTCAGAGCTTATATTATTAAGCTGCTATAACTCTTACATCTCCATTCACAGGTCCCATTTTATTTCTTGTCTTAGTTTGATGATACTTCCAACATGTCTTGTGCTTTTTAATCTGGATGATGCACCTAATGATTTGGGTATTGAAAACTAACCTCCTCCTTCGGTTTCCACGCAGATCCCATAAAAGCCAGAAGAAATGGATTACTGCCCAGAGCTGTGGTTTACTCGTTCATTAAACAGCTTATGCTTAGAATCCTCTTAAAAAGTCACTTAGTGGTAAATGGCTATTCGACACTACAAATAAAAATTGTCTAAAAGAATTTACTATGGCTTTCTACTCATACCACTGTTATAATCCCACTGGGGATACTGCTGAATTTTTTGGTGTAATTTGGACAGCCATTTCCCATCAGAATCCCAGAAACTGTGGAGCAATATATGTATATATAATCTACACCTTCCCAAGGAATGTGTCAGATGCCCACGTATTTAAGGCATGATGAATTTTCAAGCAAAAAAATCCAGCAGTCAGCAACTGTGGGTAAAGGGATCTTTTTAGGACAACTGACAAATGCCCCAAGAGTTGGCAACAAGGATGCTGTACATGCCATGTGTGCTCATCCTGCCATAAATTAGGCAGATCACAAATTGGAAACCCCTTGCACAGAGTAGGCACATTTCCAAGAATCAACAGACCTTGTTAGTGCCTGGAGCAACATCCACCCCAATCCGTGAGCTGCAATACAGGGAAAAATTAAGAAGGATTCTATGAGTAAGAATATTAATCAGCATAAATCAAGCCTCAATGAGGTTCTTGTTTCTTGTGGGATGTGACGCGTGTTGGTTTTCAGCCGGCTCTCGGCTGACGCGGCTCAGGAGCTGAACCAACACTCACAAGCTTTGACAAATCTTAATACTTCCTGCAGCACTTCCAAGGTTCAGTTAAGTCACGTCCAGAAAGAAGATGGATGGTCCTTGAGTTTTTACATGCTTAATGCAGCTTGTTTCCATTCAAGACTACATCTCTCACGACAATAACTACCTTCTTTGATTTCCACACACTAATCAGCTTGCTTTTCAGTCTTCTCTCTATGCTCCCCTGAAAAAGCAAAGTGTGTGACTCAGAGAAGTGTTTTGGTTTTTAGAGGCAAACCCACATACTTTCACACTCTGTAACTTCCCAGACTGTAAACTCTGCTGGACACACACCATCACCTTCTTACACTGGAAAAAACATGAGACTCTCAAGACACTCTTACAATACAGAAATTAAATTATAAAATTCTGTGCTACCACCCCATATGAAGATACGAAGAAGGATCCTCTCTTACCTCTATCTGCTGTGACTTGCAGACTCGACTTCAAAGACCTGTTAGAGTGCCTTCAAAAAGTTCATGTTTGAAGGCCAGAGGAGAAGACAACTATTGCATACGACAGGGAGTTTTCCAAACTGGAACCAAACCCACCTATTGATGCACCCCATCTGTCAGAGAGTGCCTTGTCATGTTCTCCATGACCTGCCACCCTGACAATCCTAGAAGTGCTTTTCCAACAAACTATTTATGGAGTTTGAAGGAAAAATCAAAATAATTATGCCACTGTGATATCTGTGCCAAACTACCAGGACAGTGAAATTCTATTTAAAGATACAGAAAGGGACCCATGTGACAAAGGAAAGAAGAATTGAAATAATTAAGCACTTCTTACTACACTATCATCAGCCTTTCCAGTATTAATTATTGCACGGGCTACAGAGACATTCACCAAATGTGCATCACAGATGCATCTGGTTACACCGGGCTCCTACAGAAACCTAAAAAGGTCCCCCTGAGCTTCCTCACATGAAAATTCCCCAGAAAACAAGAGTTTCACCTCTCCAACCTCACAGTGGCAGCAGGCCCAGCAACTGTACAAGAATGGTCCTGTCCACTTTCAGTGGGAACATCCATACCAACCACTGCTTCATCCTTTCCTAGGAAAAGGTGTGCCAAAGACCCTCCTCATCCCATTCCTTAGAACCTCTTCTTCCTTCTCCCTACTGAGCTACAGAGATGATTCTTCTGGGGACACCTGCCTGCCCTGACCCCACCCCTGAGCTATGCCAGATCAGGTCCAAAGAATCCACTTTGCACTGACTTTCCTGTAAAATCTTGCAGTTTTGGAAAAAATAAGTCAAAGGTGACACAAGACAAAGGAACACCTTGCAGCCCATACAAACAAGAACATTCCAGTGCGTGTTCCAGTCCTACTTGGTCCAGCCAACATTTCCTGCTGCTCTCTCCCAGCCAGGTCAACCCTTCACAGCCACAGTTGTTGAAAAGCACAGTGTGTAACAAAGTCAAAGCAGAATAAAACTCTGTTTTAGCAGCACAGCAGTCACGCAAAATTCAAGCAAGAGGACTTTTACTCCATTTTACTGCACATAAATCCTCCCAAAATTAAGACAGAGTAGAACCTGAACTCGTGGCAGTTATGTAGTACTTTTTAACAATGGAAATTTGAAGAGAACCCTAAAATAATTCAGAAGGGAAGGGACTCTAGGAATGCTCTGGGTTTGTGTTTCAATGAGTTATTCCCTAAAGAAATGCTATCGGTAGAGGGTTTCAGGGAACAAGGAAATCATTTTCCTTCACCCTTGTGAGCTGTACTTCACCACATTGTTGCTCCTTTTTGTACAGCCCAGTACACAAGGTCCTGGATTGCTGTTTCTGCAACTGTCAGGAGTCTAACTCAAAGCAATAAACAGGATGAATATGGCACCATTTAAATTACAAAAGGCAAATGACATTTCACTACTTATCTAATAAGGTTAGAATTTAATACTTGCATTGCTGGAGAAATTCTCAGCTATTTGGAAATGTCACAACACGTATTTAAAGACTGACAAAAAAATATCAAGTAGTTATTTTCACTTTTCCTTCTTTAAGCTTAGAAAGACAATACCTTTATGGATCAAAAGGCCAGATAAATCTTATTAAGCACTAGGTTTTCCCTTTTGTCTAGTCCTCTCTCCACATTCCATCATTTCAGCCCTTTGAAATTCCTTTGTTCTGCCTGTGATCAGGGCTTCCAGGGGAAATCTGGCATTGGATCTAAAGGGACCCCCACACCACTGAAGTATTCCTGACAATTAATCATTTGGTAAATGACTCCTTTCTCTTCCCCCCACCTCGCTCGCCCCCGGTATTTCCAGGGAACCTGTGAGTGTGGTGCTAAGGGGACCAAACTGTTGCATCCAAATGCATCATTTGGAGGATCCCAGTGCGCACAGAAGGGGGTTCTGCAGTTACCACCCCAAAGCTCCTGTCCATCGCATGGGTGTTTCAGAATAACAACAGGAATTTCCTCTGTCTTCGCTCCCAGCCCATGTCCGTCACCAATCCCTCCTCAGATGAAAGGGTGGTTTGAGCTGGAGAGAAAGAAAACAGAGGAACATAGGGCTGGTTCCCTTCCTGCAGCCCCCATTCCAAAAATTCCCCTTTACCACCTCCTTTCTGGTGTTCATTTGGGACATCAGAAAATGTAACCAGGGAGAAAAAGTGAGCACCCACCACCAACTGCCCCGTTAACAATGGGACTGACTTTGTGCAGCCACAGAAAAAATTCCTTTATCAAATCAGGAAGCAGGATGAGCCAGAAAGAAGGGGCACAACATTAAATACATTTTTTATCCCCTATTTATGTTTTTGTTGGATTTTGATATGAGACGTAATAAAAGAGAAAGAATCAAATCAAAACATTTTGATTTAAACTCCCTTAAAATCTGAAGATTTACGCTATTAGTGAGAGCCACAGAGGGAGGCAAAGTAATAAAAAAAGGTGTCATTATACTTAATTTCACTGTCTTTACTGAACATCACACTTTGGTGACTGGGATCCTTTAGAGCTAAGGGAAGCCATCCACTTTCTTTCCCAGACTCAAGTACCACACTCACAAAAAGCACACATGAGCAAAGAGAAATTCTTCCAACAAGGATCTGTATTAATTTATAATGTTTTCCCAAACTCTATCAAGTTTCTGTTGCAGGTCAAACAATTTATGCTTTGCAAAGATAATCTCTGCATCTGAAATTTATTGGTCCTTCCAAGGGTGGTTCTTGTTAGTGCTCATTATTTTCACAGCTCCTGAGATCCATCCTCCTGAGCCCAGCCATTCCCACTCGGTATCAAGGATTCCACCACACTAACTTGATCTAACTGTTGCAATTATGAATCATCTGTCGGAGCCCTAAGTTACGATCTTCAATGACCACTAATGAAGGCTGCCTAGCAGTTAAAATATCAAAGCACATATATCAGCACACTTTGGAGCCCGGGGTAGACTTCCAGCGCTGCACTGCTCTCGTATTCATTATCCACTGTGATCTCCATCTCGGCTGCCTCCACCACTGCCAGTCCCGCGCCCCGAGTCCGGCACCAGGTTTTAATAACCCCTCCTGACAGTCGTTTGATCGCTGGGGGAGGGCAGATGAAAGGCCAGGCCGGCTGCTGCAGGCACTGGGCTCAGTCAAAACAAAGGGACTTCAGAGGCAGACAGAGATGCATCAGGTGTGAATCCCAAATGAGCAACCGGGAGTGCGGCTGATTGACGTGCTCCCATTCCCAGCCTGCCAGCGGGATCACTCCGGAGGCAGGAGGGGAAAGGTGCTACGAGCTAGGCATGAAATATTTGGATTTGGAAAGCCAAGACCTTGGAAAGCCGTTTTAGGCTCTTTCTAAATCACTTTAATCATTCAAGTATCTCATTTTTTTAAAATAGGCTGGATGGAGCGAATCTTGTTGGTATTTAAAACCAGTTCTCTGGTTCCAACACGGCAGTGCAGTTATCGGGGAGGGGAAGGAGCAAAAAGATAAGTTTTCAGAGCTTTCAAAAGTGGATGAGACAGAACTTCGAAGAGATTAAAGCTCCTGCACAGAGTGGAGGTGGGTTGGATGATCTGACAGGGGTCAGCTGCTCCAACTCAGGGCAGAGCATATTAATAAACATTAAGCACCAGAATAAAAAGTTCCCACTCCATGCCTTCAGATATTCAATAAAATACTTATTTGGTAAGAAAAGTTTAAGCACAGTGAGATAACACCAAAAACACACTTCTAAAAAGAACTGTTCTCTTTTGTGCTTTCTTTACTGGGAATAAAAGAGAAAGGGGGTTGAGGGGCTGCCAGGCTCCTGCTATTTTATTTTTCCACTTCTTCAATCTACCACCAACCACCAGTTTCTGTGCATTAGTTTAACCCTTGGGGTGGTTATTTTTTCCTATTGCTTTAATCCTTATAACCGAGTTCTTACAACAGGGGTTTTTGTGGGCAGCAGGTGAGGGGGGGATTGTCCCCCTCTGCCCCGCTCAGGTGAGACCCCCACGCAGAGCTGCCTCCAGCCCTGGGGTCAGCAACATCAGAAGGACGTGGAGCTGCTGGAGCAGATCCAGAGGAGGCCATGGAGGTGATCCAAAGGCTGGAGCCCCTCAGCTCTGGAGACAGGCTGGGATTGCTGGGGGTGGTCACCCTGGAGAAGAGAAGGCTCTGGCTTCTTACTGAAGCTTTTCAATACTTAAAGAAGACTCAAAAGATGAGAAAAAGCTTTTTTATCAGTACCTGTTGTGACAGGACAAGGGCTGATGGTTTTAAACGCAAAGAGGTCAGATTTAGACAACATATAAGCAAGATATTTTTTTCAATGAGGATAATCCAGTGAGTGGATTAAAAACTGGAAGAAAGGCTGTTCTATTTTGACTTCATTCAGCCCAGTGCCCATCACTGCAGCACCCAAATGACCTTCACAGTTTGTCTTAATATCAAAGATCACACACAGGGTCCATGGGCTGGCAACTGAACTCAGACCCCGAATTTCAGTCCATTATTTTAGCACCAAACCTGTCCCTCCCACCCATTACAGCCACATTTCTAAGGGATCGCCCCTGCCAAGACAGGATGACATGGAGAGCAAAACGCAGCCATCAGCGCAGACCCCGAAGGGACAGGGATGTTCACTTACATTTGTTCTCCCGTGCTGGCTCACATATTTACCGTACTCCTCATTTTTAAGTCTCTAACTTCAGCTGAGACATTCAGCCCAGCCTGCTTCCTTCTCAAGGTACCATCAGTCAAACCCAAGCAGATCATTTTATCTCTCGGTTACTAAATTCAAACCATTTTAAACATCCTGCTTTCATCTTTGGAGCTCTCTCCCACTTTTTAACTGTGCTGCAGTTACAGAAGAATGTACTTGACATATAAAACGTGCATGTGAGTCCTTTAACATTTTAATGCCATGTATTGTGTTGTAAACATCTCTTCATGTTTTATCTCCTTCTTCATAAATCAGAGCCGACTATCTTAGAAGTCTCAAAAATGACATGTTTTCTCCCTAATATAAATGTAAGGCTCCACTCCTTGAAACTTAAGCTCTCAAAAATCATCAAAAAATGGAGGTATAAGAAAGCAAAAGATTATCGACTAACTTAATATAGTTTTCTCCACTTCTATGACAGCCTGGAGTATGGGAAAAAACAAGTTGCAAAATTGGTCTTCCCCAATCAGAAACCCCCCAATCGGGTTTTGGTTATTCTGTTTTGTGACTTATAAGGAACACTTCCTGTGTATCCATACCAACACACAACCCTGAAAGAGTCAGGAATACAGACAGTATAAAAGCGAAATACTAGGAATAATTATTTGTTCTATTCAAGGTTATCATGCAGATGAAACCCCAGAACATATTTCCATTACCTTACCACAACTGCAATTAATAAGGCTGATCCCTTCTAATGAGATTTTCTGGAGGTTTTGGCTAGCTAAGGAATGGTACAGACAAAATTATGTCTCAACCTATTCCTTGGTAAATGCATTAAGTGCTTTTTTTTTTTTTTTTCATTGAACCCCACTGTAAAATATTGGTTATTTTCAAAAGTCAGAACACCAATAAAAAACACCTGTCGGGAATAATTTTAAGTGACTTCAAGGATGGAAAAGGAGAAAGAATGCCATTAGAAAAAGAGGGAAGAAAAGAAAAGAAAAAAAAAACAACAAAAAAAAAAAGCCAACAAAAAGAGGCAAGCAGTTTTAGCAGGTGGGGCTGAGAAGTGGTGACATGTTGTAGTACAACCGCGAAGGGCCGGAGGACATAACGCGGTGTCGGGTGATGTGGAAGAGAACCAGGGAGCAGCGGCTGTGGGAGCCACGGAGATGCTGGATGAGGTGCGAGCTACAGCCCTGAAGTATTGTGATAGCCAGGGGTGAGGCAGAGGCAGAACTGCTGCTGGGGGACAAGGCAAATAAAACACTATCTGCTCCCCGGCACCTTCCCGCAGGAGTTTCCTCCCTCGCAGCCCACAGACCCGACGCGCTCCGCAGGAAAACCCGGGGACCCGCCGGTGTCTATCCACAGCCCCGGAATTCACAACATTTTCCTCCAGCCTGGGAGAGTCTGTTCCTCTCAAACTACCGTCTGACATAAATTATTCCAAGATTCTTTTCCTGACATTTCCTACACAAATGTTTCTAGGAGGACCTTGTTGCTGTACAACAGGCACCACGTTTCCCCTTTGTACCTTCCTGTCCGTATTTTCCGGGGTATTTTCCAACACAGCTTTTTCACTCTCGAGTCACAAAACAGCAAGTCACCAGCTTCTTAAAAACCATTATCCAATTTCACATTCTTTCTATTTGCAGATTTAGAATTTAGAATCTGTGGGTTGTGAAACTTGTTTGTAAACACACACCTGTGGCTGATAAATATCCAGACTGTACTTCTATAAACAATTAAAAAATAGAAAGTTGTCAGTTTACATCAGGTTTTTTTATTGCTTTCTTGTTAAAGACAGTGAAAGTGGGGCAAGAACCTCCACTTGGGCACATTTTTGTAACTTTCTGGCTCTTGCAGTCAGGAAAAAATAGGTTTAAATCATGACATACAACCATCTGAAATCAAGGAGAAAGTGATAATTAGAAGATTATTTCAGACCAACTTTATAAAAGAAAAAAAACCCAATGTTTTGGTCTCTGTGCATTACTCAGCATACTGGCTCAGCCTGGTTCACTCCCATTAGTTAAGTCAACTTAAATTAAGTTAATTCAGCTTAATTCACTGGGGGTAAAACCCTCTCAGCTCCTACCAGATTGCTAAAATCAAGTGGTGGAGAGAAGGAAAAAAGGATTTAAAAAAAACCCAAATCACAGAATTTGAACAGTCAAAAGTTTGTACCAATACTTCCACGAGTGTTACAGAATCTTTATTACATTTTCACAGGACCAGGCTCCTCACATCCTGTCCTAAATCACGGGCAGGAATCTTACACAGTCGACACTTCACCTTCCCATGACATATCTGGGGACTGTAAATCGTGCACACAGATTTATCAGGGAAACGAGGAGTGGGAAAGATGAGCTGCCCTTAAAGATGTACAGATTTATGGCAATATGGGAAGTGGGAAGACGGTTATCATATAAAAAGGTCCTTAAGGGATCGCAAGGAGCACCGAGGGAAACATGAGTCATGAGCTGCCAGAGAAGTAGATGCGTATGGGGAGCAATGGACAGAGCAAAGTAGCAATAAAGGAAGTTCCAAGTCAAATGTGCTCCTTCCCAAAGGTCGAGACGGATACCCAAGCTTAAAGTATTTATGGAAAATTAAATTCCCAGCCGGTTCAGACACAGCAGCACCGGGAAAGGGACACTCAGCGACTGAAAGGATCCATTGATAAACAAGGTCATAGAGCAGAGCTCTTTCCTTTTGCTTCGTCACCGACTCTGCTCCTTTATTTTCTTTACTTGGAGTAGTTGCCTTGGAGGTCTCTCTACACAGGCAAGTGGCTCAACATAAGCAAATGTGCAAATTTAAAGTGTTCAGCTGAAACTGAGAAAGACACTTTGTGAGTCTGGAGAAACTTGTAGTGAATAAATAGTGAATTACGAGCCCAAGCACAAAGTCACTGCACTCCTGACTTCCCTTCCTATCCCAGCAAGGCTCAGAAGTGTCCAACTGCAAATTACACCACAGGATTCCTGGTTCTCCCAAGTATTTTAAAAAAAGTATTTTAAAAAGCGGCTTCTAAGAGTTTAAAAAATTGCAACTTTTGGGACAAAATATACTGAGCAACACATGGATGCTGAAACAGAGAAAACCAGTTATTTGTTTGTGAATGTCACCTCCAGGAAAATCTATCAAAATCTCAAGACAAGTTGCACAGGAAATTCTAAATAAGCAATAATTGATTCTCTCAGTCCAGTCGTATCCACATCAAAGGTGAAAGTAAGTATGACAGTAAATATTTCAAAGGATAACTCACAAATGGATTTTTTAATATTAAAAAGGCAGTAAAGCAAAAAAGGGAAATAAAAAGTGCACCTCTAAAATTATATCAAAACCCAAGAAAGCTTCACCTTACTTATGACAGCTTTTCTATCCAGCCTTTGTGTGAAAAATATGTAATGATAACCAAATGTATTCCTCAGAAAATAGTGTGACTTATTCAAAATTATTTTTTAAGGCTACCTAGGTGTTTTCAAGTTAAGCAGGCTACATAAATATTTCCAAGCAAGTAAAAACCATGCAGCATCCTTCCAATTTTGCAGAGAAAACAGACATAAAGTTAGCTGCCTGCCCCAGTTTTAAGTTCAGTGAAAACAAACATTAAGACCTGTTAAAACAATAAACAGGACTTACTTCAGGCTGAACAAGATTTGTGCTGATGGGTGCAAGCCCAAAAATCACACTGAGTGCCTACAGCTGAGGTGTTCCAAGGTGTAAACATCAGAACCCAAATCAACCAAGGTGAGTCAACCAGGAAACCTCCATTATTGGGGTCCCAGGACCCAAAGGTGATTGCTGAAAACATGAAGTCTCATCAAAGGTGGCACTGCTACCGCTCCTTCTTTCTCCAGGCCACATTTACAACTGAGAGCGACTGGGGCTACTGCGCTTTGTAACTCTGCTCATCACAAGTGTTGTTACCTGTTCACTGGCTGAGCTTTCCTTTGGGATGTAGGAAGAGCCCAGCAGCAACTTTGCTTCCCAGCTGGAGTGCAGGAGAGCTGAGATCAGCATCAAGTTCCACAGGCACGCTGACACGTGCAGGGAAGTTCAGGCACTGGAACATCATCATGGAACAGCCTCCACACAGTGGAGATTTTCAGTATGTTCTGCAGATGTGCAGGAGATCCTGGACAAAACCCCACCAAATTCCCACTCCTGACATTTAGAGTGGTGCTCTGAGCCACTCTTTACACAGATCCAACAAGGTCATGCAACAACACTTCCAAAGAACCAGGCCTGTGAGGCTGGAGCCCCGCTGGCTATTCTTACACTCCAATTACCCAGTTCTTCCTTGTCATTTTCAGGGATCCAGGCTTAGTATTACCAAGATAAACATTATTATTGGGAGGCTTAAAACCTCATCAACTCCATTCTGTATAAACACACTGTGCCTAGCAACTCCCCTTGAATCCCCAGGCACACGCTCCTTTTGTGGTGTCAGTTTTAGCAGCCCAGAGCTCACACGGCAGCTGAAGGCACAGCACTCCCAGCCATCCAGTCACGCTCCCCGGCAGCGTTTCAGGAGCCGGGATGACACCAGTCTGCTGTACAGAAGAGATCAGATGGACTGACCTGGTTGATGGAGTTGGCAGCACAGGATGCCAGGCCAGTTCCAAGGGAGGTCAGCAGGAAACAGGGCAGGTCAAAAGGGACCGGGGCCATGGCAAAGCCGGCGGACGCGGTGCTGACGACCAGAGCTGCAACACAGCGAGAGCACAGGTCAGAGCATCCACCAGAACCACCTCCTTTGGGCACAACACTAGAACTAAGGCTTTCAGACTCTAAGAACCCACGTGCAGATTAAGTTTTTGCTACTTTTATGGATCACAGTAGCTCCGGGAACTGAGTACAGTTAATATTAATACTCTACATAGAGAAGTCAAAAATCAGAAGAATTGTCAAAGATGAAACAAGAAGCCCAGAAACATCAGCATATTAGTAGAAGAGGGGAGAATAAAAAGCCACAGAATACTCTGAGTAAACATTCCATAGGATGTGCTATCCTGATGAAACTAAGTTCTTCAGTCTGAGTAGGTTTGCTGGCTGGGCCATCAAGCTCACCAAGGAACCCACCAGAAAATACCCTGTTCAACAGCTGAGCTCCTGCCAGTTGATTGCCCTCCAAATTATGTATTACTTTCAGTCTCAACCTTAGTTACTTATCAATTTTTTTAAATAATAAAAGGATGTCCTCAAATCTGAGGTTTAGTAGGTAAAACAAAGGTGGAAAAAGAGGTAGAAAAGAACTGAAACAGCAACACCTGTGGGATGGAAAGCTATGGGGATGAGTCCCTAACCTTTGCAAAGCATCAGCTGAAACAGGGAAAGGTGAGGGTAACCAAAAACACCAGTGTCAGACAAGCCTCATTTATGTCTCTGCATTCCCTATTTAATGGATTTGCCCCAGGACCAAACTGCCCCACTCAACATGTACATGTTCCAGGAACTCACATGTCACTGCAAAGTCTAACGGGGAAGAAAAACAGTAAGAAAAATCCCCAGATGAGTTAGATGTTTTATATCAAATTATAGCAGGAATTTAAACAGTGCAGAGCAAGAGGAGACTCAGGGCATGTAGCTACAGTAATTTCACTGCACAATCTCTGCTCCCACTTGACTTGCCCACTTTGGGCTGAAGGCACAATCACATCATCTCATGGACCCACAGGCCTCAAAATTTGAGTGCATCCATAAAAATCCATTTCAGTTTTGTCATCCAAAATTATAACTTTAGCACAGCACTGCAAATCACATCCCTAAAATGAAAGTTACCTAACTCTCCATCCTAATATTGTAATTTGCCAAATAATAGGTCTCACGAACATCACTTTTGGCAAGAAATAATATGACATGGGAAATTTCTTATACTATAAAAGTCAGCACACTTATGGAATATCTTCCTCATGACCTTGAACCTTACAATCTGAAATTAACAGCTATTAAACAGAAAGTATTTAAATTATATTCTATATGTAATTACATGTTTCAGAACTCAGCCACCTCAAATCAAAGCATCAAAATGTTCTTATCTTCCTGAGTCCTACAAAGTCTACCATTTGTGTGAAGCTAAATACAAATAAATAACCTCTGCTGACTGAAAATACCTGGATTAACTATTAAGCAGTGTTACTTGAGATGAAAAACTAAATGTCATGACAGCGACCTGCCAGCAAGGATGCAAAGTGCTTGTTTTAGGAGCTGTGTCTGCATAAGAACCTGAGGATTTAATACTAAAAACACAGTGAAGAAAACTTGCTGCTCATCAAAACTTTTCTGTAAGCATTAAAATCCATTGGTGACTGAATATTATTATCAGAATATACATAATATTATTGTAAGCATTAATTATTTAGCCTTGTTATGGAGCCACAGGCTACTTCTAAACTGCAGTGGATCTGTGACAGAGCTTTACCCTCCGAGCAGCTCTGAAATAACCACAGATTCTGCTGCCCCACCAGACAAACAGACATGGAGGTACTGATTGTTCTGAAAGACTGGATCCATTTATTATATAAATACCACAGCATCTCAGCTTCCAAACTTCTTGGTAGAGTGCACAGGAAAACATGAAATGCATTGGTACAACTGAGGAGTTAAAAAATGCACTGAAAATGACAGTGAACGGTGGCGTTTGCATTTCTAAGAGTGATTACATTCATTTTTTTGCATAATAAATCACACACTCATTTCCAGACAAGAATTTAATTAAAACTTATCTTAGAGAGCACTTTACACCAATTTATTATGGGAAAACACCAGCTCATTTACTGGAGAAGAAAGGTGGAGCGGATTGGCAAACAGTCAGTGTAACATTAGCACTACCCTGACCCCAAAGAAATTCGAATACTGTACGGCTACTGCACTAATTAAAGTCCCCATTGATTTCTCCAGATTAATTTCAGCCAGTCATTTCAGTTTGACTTATCAGGAGCTCATTTAGAAAGGTTGCAGTACATCCTCTCCCCTATCCCATTTTAAGGCAGGTATTTTCTGTTGTCTGGGCAGGATTTGCACACCAGGCATTCCCTGCTTCCCTCATTGCCCACATATTCCAATGCAACACATCAGCAGCAAATAGGAAAACGCTCCCTTTGGATTGGGAAGTTTATTTTCTTTAACTGTGGAAGCAATAATTTACTCTTCAACTTCCCTCGTGGAGGAAAACTATAGTTAATTGAGATCACATCAAGGGAATGAGGTCACTGACTCTGTTTGTTTTTTAATCCCTGTTAGTTTAGTGCTTTAGGGGCCAAATTAACTTCACCTTATTGCATAATAGATGGAATCGATCCTTTCAAGGCTTGATGAGAGTTGGCATTATATTCACTCTTCAAAAAGCAGCCAAGACTTAAACTTATGATCTCAGCCTAAACCTAATTTTCAGTCTTTTAAACATTTTTAGCTTTAACAAAAATGAACAGGGGACATTTGTCTCCCGTTTCAATGCAAATGAAAAAGAAAATGCTAATGGATTGGTGACAAAGAGTGAATTATAATGTTTCTAGCATAAAAATACAGTCAAAAAGTCTAGTGTGTTCTTTACATTCCTTTTCCACTCCATCACAATGTGATCTGCCTTTATAAATCCCTGTATTTGTATTTATAGCATGTGAATCACTTTGCCATACTTTGCTTGCCTCCTATTAAAAAGCAGCCAAGCCAAAATAAAACCATAGAAAGCCAAAGCCAATCAATTCTGCTTTAGAGTTCCCTTCTACTCCTGTACTGGTGATATATCAGTACACATGGAAGGACAAAAGCAAATGCATTTCTACTTTAATTTAAGAAACAATTTCACTCCTTTACTGCAAGTGTTTATACAGTCCTTGAAGGAAAGTAGCTCTTCAAAAGCTGACGGAATTTTCCTCCCAGAGTTTTCAAACTTTGGCTTCTGGAAAGCCAAGTGTAGCACCAGTATAAGAGCTACATACCTGACCAACATGTCCTTTTTAAACTCAGGTTTGTTAGGGCATATCAAAGCTTTGATGAGCATTATAACCTGCACATAACCTTTGCATGATATCATATAAAATTCAAGTGCAGTATTACAAGCATCCATCCAACAATTTTAAATTGATCTGCTAAAAATAAACTGTAATATTTTTATTTCATTAGTTTTTCTTCTAGCATGGAAAATAAATTGCCAGCAAGCTACCACTACTCAGCTTTTGTTGCTTTGATGGGATAATAGTTGCTGGCGTATTAATCACAAAATGAGAACTACTTTGACAAGTTTATGACATATATTTAGAACCGAGAATAAACGTGCACTAGTAATAGTCAGAACAATATCTACTGATAAATCTTTGTCAAAGTTTCTGGTTATACTGAAGCTACATTTAAAGAACAAATGCCATAATAAATGCTATTATTCCAGAATAAAGTGGGAACATAGTGGAAACTCCACTAAAGCAAATGAATTTTTCTCTAGAGTGGTGAAAAAAAAACCCCAAACTGTTACCAGATTTTTAACCTACAAACACAACACAGGCCCCTTATTTAGCCACTGTTGTTTGGTAACACTCAAGACTCACAATGCAAAGCTGGATCTCCACCCCTGTGTCACCAACACAAAACAGATAAGAGATGAAGCGGGATGTGCACAGTCACATCTTCAAACAGTAGCAAATATCCCAGGCTTCTGATTTCCAGTTCAGCACTTCTGTGCTAAAGCATCACCACTGCACAGACACAAATCCAGATGGAAGCAATACAGCCAATAAATTGCAGCTCTTTTCTAGTACAAGAGACAGTGTTATTTTCTTATAAGAAGACCCATGAAAAAAAAATGTTCTAGTTCAGTCTCCAAAACTGAGGATATTCATAAATTATCATATTTGATCTGTAATCTCTAGAGCAAACATTACTTAAATCTAAACTAGAAGTTAAGGAAGATGAGACAACCTGAAGTTCTTCATGTGTGTGCATTATAATTCACTAGAATTTCCTCCTATTCCCACACCTTGTGTCCCTCTCCTATTTTAAGTTACATAAACTTTAGGATCAAGTTGAAAACAATGACATTTATAATTCTGAAAACCTATCAGACAGATGCATTAGCTTTCCAAGTGCCTGGATGGTAGGATGCAGCTGTTGAGAGAGCAGCCAACACAGCACACCACAGAGATGGGAATGGATGGAAACTGAACCCAAAAAGGCAGATTATGCTACAAGTAATTAAAAGTTCCCTAACTGTTTTCTATGGCAAAAGAATATAAACAAAAATCTACTCCTGTTTTTAAGGCAGAGCTTCTAATGGCAGAGTCACAAGAGCTGCAGTTTACATGAAGCAGGAGGGTATGGAAATAGCTAAACTCATTTCCTTTCAAAGGTGAAGTACAGTTCAAAATACAAACAAACAATCCCTCTCCTTTAGCAGCGGGAAAAGAACAGGGCATAAGGAAGTCCCATTTTAGCATAATGCAGAGTTTGTTTTTTTGTTATTTCATACTCTAAAAAGTATAAATAAAGAGTCTGCCAAAAAAACCACACAGGATATGAGATCTATCAGAACTTCATGGGCGAAAGGAACTGAGTTGTGTGTCATTTGTAACTTAAAAAACTGACCTCAGAGAATTTATTCCTCTTTTAAAAAAAATAAAATCAAAGAACTACACCACCATATTCTTTACAGAATATATAATTTGCCTAAATGTTGGAAGAAAAGCTAATCCTGTTTCCTTGCTACACTACACCCAGTGTTATTCCTGCTCCTCTCCTGTGCTCCATGATCAGTCACGACCCCTCCTACAAACCCTCTTCATCCAACTTATTCTTTTATACTTTCCACATCCAAAAAAATCTCCACACCAAATCCATAGAGATGAAAATGAGAAAAGAGGTTGAGGTTTTTTCTATATCTCTCTATGCCTGCTCCACAGGTACAAAGTTTCCCACACTTACCTTGGCTCAAGAACTCTTCCAGTGACTGCAGAGACGGGCTGAAGACACAGCCCCTTCCAGCCTTGGAAGTCAGATTAAAAATTCTACAGCTGTTCAGAAATTAGCAGTTAAGTTTACATCTCAAAACAACAGTCCTGAAGGGAATGAAACTCATTAACCTTTGCCTTCTACAGCCTATTTTAAATCCAGAGTGGTGCTTGCCTGTCAAAATTGCTTTTCGCATTTAAAAGAGCCTACTTGAAACTGCTGAAGAGTTTTGCAGCAACACTGAGGCCACACAAAAAAAGTATCACATGAAATTACTTTCTCCCAGTAAATACATTCTGGCATCTTGCTGCAGTTGTTGAAACTCCTGTTTTGAGGAGCACCAGCAAGATTACACTGAGCTTTCCTGTCAGGAATGTCAGTAAATGTTAGAACAAACACATCAAGTGCTTAAAACAGTAGTTCATTTTCTCTCTTCCTGGTCCCTTAATCATGGCATTTTAACTTTTCACTTCTGGATCTAGTGAGAATTTTTAATTTAGTTCTACCTCAATAGCTGGCATAGCCTTCAAGTTCACCTAAGAACCACTTAAATAAAATCACCTCAGTGAAAATATGCCAGAAGAGCTAATTGTTCATACAGCACTTATAGGTTATCCATGGTGAGCCCTACAGAAACAAATTATTACTAAAACTGAACAGTGTGAGGGAGAAAAAGGCAAGATCTGTATAATCTAGAAGGAAAGATGAGGCAATAATTGAGGTTGGATGTGCCACAAAGCTGTTGCAAATAACCCTGATAACCGCTGAATGTGCTAGTGAGAGCTTTATACACCTAAATTTGAATTTACCAAGGCTAATATATAAAAGTGACATGCTGAATTATCAAAGACATGCTTTCATCTCATCAAACTCTTTACCAGCACAAAATAAATGCCCTGAGGTTTTCTAAAAACAATGAGGAAGAAAATTGACATGTACAAACAAGATCAGTTGTGCCAAGTCCAAAACATGAGAGGTCTCATCAACACTGAGATGAAAATGTAAACCACCATTACACACTCCATGTGGTCAGCACAATTTTTCCATGGAGAAACAAACAATGAAAACTTACATATTGTAGGACAAAAAGTTTTAAGAAGTGAACTGAATTCAGGACTTTTATGATAACAAATTGTTATGGTAGAGAACAGTCTTGTTATCAGGAATTTATTCCACCCACTGGAAAGAGCACCAAGGTAGGGATTTAGGAAATCACAAATTTTGTTATTGAATTCATGTAGACAAGATGATCAGATCATCTTGAATTGATGGAGACAAGATGATCAGATCATCAGAGTTTCCATAGAAATAAAAGTACATATAGCACTACCTATTGGCAAAGGAGTAATTTATAGTTATTAAATATTACTACCAGAGCAAGGTATAATGTAGTTCAGGCTGCAAAGCAACTGCTTAACAAATGGCTGGTTGAAAGAGATAACAATATTACTGATTGAAAAGTAAATCATATCTTATTTTATTAAATTTAATTGTTCAGACTCAAGCATTTTTCTTCGTAATACAGAAAACTGCTTGGATTATCTTTTGTTGGGACTTTTAACACTCAAGCAGTACTGAAGTGAAAGGGATGTAAATAAGACGGAAAATTGGTAAACCTAAGCAAGACAACTTTAAACACTGAATACAATATTTGCAAATTCACTTCTTAACCCAGTTTCACTGTAGTTTTTGTACCAATACCTGCTTGTTTATGACTCCCAAAAGCTCACTGACACAGGATACAAGCTCCTCCTCATTATTTTTAAACAAACTTAATGGGAAAACTATCAAATGTTTCCATAAAACAATTTTCCCAGCACACATTTGCTGGAGTTGGCCCAAGACTTTTTTATCAGGAAAGTGCGAATTATCACACAAAAAGCCACACTGTACCAGTAACATCCTAAAGAACTCTGTTATCACACAGGATGCCCAGAAGTGATAAAAAAGACCAGTGATACCTGTAAGCTTGATTTTGGACAAGCGTGCCAAAATTCCTGGCAACTCGTCCAGCCGGAGCTTCATTTCCTTCCATTGTCTGTCTTCTCTGGGCTCTGCTCTTGGTGCTGTGGCTGAGGCTTCACTTCCTGCAGGTGCCTTCACTTCTCTCAGCTCCTTTCTCCCTGATGTCTCAGGCCAAGGCTGATGAACAGGTGAAATGGGGCTAATCTTGTGGATAACCTTTTTTTCCTGATCCAGCTGCTGAACGTCGTGGAAAGGAGACACGACCGGGTCCGGCTTGGGTTTGGCTCGTTGGCTGAGGTCTTTGTGGTACTGAGTTACATACTAAATACAGGGAGAGATGTTCAAATGAATAGGTAAGAAGAGATTTCAATCCATTTCACATTATTAACATCACCAGTATTACTGCTGTAATATTCTCATTGTCAGGAGAATGACTTCCCAGGATGACAAACCTGAGTGAGCCTTAATTTCAAACACTTATTGCACATGCAAAAAGCTTCTGGTCAAGATATCACAAAAGCAACTTTTTAACTCACAACTGCATTATTAATATTTACTTATACTAGGAGAATTGCTTCTGGGTAAACTTACTTCCTCCTAACAGCTTCAACAGCAAACTCTACTTTTTTCATATTCAAAACCATCAGGTAATATCTTTTGATTTACAACTGACCAATTCATAGAATCATTATGGTTGAAAAAGACCTCTGAGATCATCAAATTCACCTTTAAACAGGGAGGTACCCAAGTGCCCATAACCATTCCAGCCTCCCATAAAAGCACTTGATTTTTGCATCTTTAAAAGATGAAAAAAAATATCATCTTTTAATAATATAAAAAAAAATGCCGCAAAATACAATCTACCTGCCACAATATAAAATCATCTCCCACATTACTCTATTACTATTCATGCCAAGCTTTATGTTAATTAACTAGACTGCAAATTTCAACAGGAGTTCAAATGAACATACTTTGAACGGAAAGTTAGGAGACAGTTGTTCCCTCTCATTTAAAGGTCTCAGATTACACACAGAATAAGAAAAAGGCCATTTAGCTTCTCCTTACTATCTTCTTCCCCAAAATATTCTATATAATACAAGCACAAGAGGCACAAAAAGACAGAGCTTTGAACTAATCCTGGTTTAAAGTGCACATTAATAACTATAACGACTAAGAGGGACATGAAATTCTGAATGAGTGATGTGAATATAGATCAAATCAGCAGCACAAATAAGAATATGAGAAGTGGTGGCAACCCCAGAAGCCTGGAAAGATCCCCATCTCCTGATTCATAGCTGGACATGCTCCCTACAGGCAAAGCAGTTACTGTAAGACTCAGCCTTACCCATATTTCATAGGTGAAGCTCCAAAGCACAACAAAGAGAACACAACTCAGGGAAGAGCAAAATAAGCCTTTCATTACCCTCCACTTACATGTGATACAACTGGTCAAAGTAGAAGATGCAATTTCAAAGGTTTGCATGATATTACAGCTTTTTTAATACCTAAAACTAACAGCATGCTGTAAATGAAACCCATTAACTTAACGAGCTCAGGAGTTTTGACTCAAATTAACTGATTAACTCACAACACACCTCCTCCACTAGTGAGTTCCACCTACCACTGGTATGACTGCTGGCCAAGGTGTGACTATCTTATTAGCATTTCTATAAATAACAATTTAAAAATAGCTGTATTTCATGTTTCTCAGCAGGAGATGAGTGTCCTGCTGCAAAGGCACAGGAAGATTCCTGTCAAGCAGAGGAGACTCTGGCACAAGGAACTGCCCAGCCTCAAATGTTTTAGATACCCAGTGCTTTAACCCCAATTCAGTGAAAAAAGGAAACGCTTGGAATTACCTGAGTTGGGTTGGTAAGAAAAATACTACTTTTATCAACTAATCTCCATTTTGACCTGGGATGAATGAGAAACACGGGATGAATCCACTCCCTGACTTACCATTCGTTTGAGAAAGTTAAAGTACTGAAATGTAATCAACCTGTCGTTGGCTGCCCGGCAGAGGTGCGCGAAGTGGCACGGGCTGTGCCGTGTGCCAGCGCCCTTCAGACGCCACACAAACAATCCTATTGAAAGGAGAAAAGAAAAAAGACAGCATTAGATTCCAGTTTATTCTCTGCCACCAAGTTTGCTCCTAATTCAGTGTCTGCTCTCAGCTGTGGCATGGTACACCCCAACAAATGGGACTCAGGGCTGGTCAGATGGGCAGAAACATTTGCTGCTCCAGGGGAAAGACTTGAAAGTGGAGAATCACGGAATCACTAGGGAGGGAAAAGACTTCTAAGATCATCATCCAACCATCATGAATCCACGTCCCTAAGCACCACATCCACGCGTTTTTTGAACTCTTCCAGGGATGGTGATTCCACAACTGCCCTGGGCAGCCTGTGCCATCAGGAGGATGAAATCATCCTCCCTAATATCCAACGTACAACTTGAGGCTGTTTCATCTCATCCTGTACCTGAGAGCAGAGCCTGACCCCACCCTGGCTCCCGCCTCCTGCCAGGGAGTTGGAGAGAGCAAGAAGGTCCCCCCTGAGCCTCCTTTGCTCCAGGCTGAGCCCCCCCTAGCTCCTGCAGCTGCTCCTGCAGCTCCAGACCCTTTTCCACTCTGTTCCCTTCTCTGAACCCACTCCAGCCCCTCAATGTCCTTCTTCTCACAACGGGCCCAAAAACAAACTGTAGGCATGCCCTAATGTTTTTTTTTGTGTTTTCTTCCAAATCTCTCAGCTCCCTGAGGTGCATTTTAACAGAACTACAGAATATACAGAATTGGAAAGGACCCACAAGGATCACAGAGCCCAGCTCCTGGCCCTGCACAGGACGTCCCCAGGAATTCCACCGTGTGCCTGAGAGTGTTGTCCCAACACTCCTTGGGGCTGTACTATTATAGAACAGCAGCATTATTCCACTACTGTCTCCATGTACTATTGACAAACTTATCTTGGCAAAGCAGCACTGAGAGGAAGCAGCTGCCATGGGGCAGCACGTAGAGGACAGAGTCCAGTGTGGCACTCAGGAATCCTCCATATATAGGGACATACACAGGGATCCCCCCCATACAGAGAGACACGCAGGGATCCCCCCGTATACACAGGGATCCCCCTTAAAAGACACACACAAGGGTCCCCTATAGATATGGACACACACAAGGGACCCCTATACAGGACACACACAAGGGACCCCTATACAGGACACACACAAGGATCCCTATATTGAAGGACACACACAGAGATCTCCCATGTAGAGGGATACACACAGGGACTCCCATACAGGATACACACAGGGATCCCCCATAATGAAGGACACATAGAGGGATCTCCCATAGAAAGGGACACACACAAGGGACCCCTATATGGTATATAAAGGACACAGGCAAGTATCCCTATACAGAAGGACACACACAGGGATCCCCCATACAGAACACACATAAAGATCCCCCATACAAAAGGACTCACAGAGGGATCTCCCATTCAGAGGGATACACACAGGGAACCTCTACACAGGACACACACAAGGGACCCCTATACAGAACGACACACACAGGCAGGCCCCACAGAGGGATACACAAGGACCTCCATACAGAAGGGCACACACAGGGATCTCCATACAGGGCATATACAAGGATCCCCCATACAGAAAGGTACACAAGGGTCCCCTATACAAAAGGATACATACAGGGATGCTGTATACAGAGGAACACACACAGGGATCCTCCATACAGAAGGACACACACAGGGATCCCCATACAGGGCACAGACAGGTATCCTCATACAGAACGACACACTCGGGTACCCCTACTACAGAAGGACACAGACGTGGATGCCCCATGCAGGACACGCACAGGTACGCCCATGCAGAAGCACATACACGTGGATGCCCCATGCAGGACGCACACACGGCTGTCCCCATGCAGAAGGACACTCACACAGGGACGTGCAGGCTCCGGGTACCGCTCTCCAGAGCGGCACCAGGGTGTCCCCAGCCCTGCCCGCCCCACCGGCCCCCGGCTCCCACGGCCGCGGTACCTGCGAGCGCCCGGGGCGGGCGGGCGGCGCTCATGGCCGCGGCTGCTCCGCCGCCTGCCCTCAGCGCCTGGGCGCCGCCATCTTCCCGCGCGACCTCCGGACGCCTTCCGGGTCGGCGGGAGGAGGCGGGGCCGCCATGGCGGGGCCGGACCGGGGCCGGGGCTGAGGCGGGGGCCGTGCCGGGGCCGTGAGGGGCGGCTGTGCCGCCGTGAGGGGCGGCTGTGCCGGGGCAGGGACAGGCTGTGCCGGGATTGTGCCGGAGCCGTGCCGGGGCCGTGAGGGGCGGCCGTGCCGGGGCCGTGCCGGGGCCGTGCCGGGGCCGTGCCGGGGCCGTGCCGCCGTGAGGGGCGGCTGTGCCGGGGCAGGGACAGGCTGTGCCGGGATTGTGCCGGAGCCGTGCCGCCGTGAGGGGCGGCTGTGCCGAGGGCCGGCCCGGGGCTGTGCCATCGTGAGGGGCGGCTGTCCCGGGGCTGTGGCTGTGCCGCTGTGGCGGGGCGGCCGTGCCCCCGGGCTAGTGAGAGTTTTACACACCTAAATTCGAAACTGCCCGGGGCCGATACGTGAAAGTGACCATCGCCAAGCAGCCAAAGACATGCTCTTTCGTCTCATCCGCCTCTTCTCCGGCACGAAATAAACGCATTGTTTTGGTTTTGTTTGTTTATTTTTAAATAATCAAGGAATTGTTTGGGTTGGGAGGGACCCCTGGGGACCCCCCAGTCCAACCCCCTGCCCAGGCAGGGTCACCTGGAGCAGGGGACACAGGAACACATCCAGGTGGGGTTGGAATGTCTCCAGAGAGGAGAGTCCACGCCCTCCCCGGGCAGCTCTTCCAGGCTCTGCCACCTCCGTGGAAGGAAATTCTTCCTCGTGTTGAGGTGAAGCCTCCTGTGTCTTGGTTTATAGCTCCAATCACTGAGCACCACTGAAAAATCTGGCACCATCCTCTGACAGCCCTTGGAGATATATTTGTGTGGATTGCTGGGGTCTCTCTGTCTTCTCCAGATTAACCAGGCCCAGCTCCTGCAGCCTCTCCTCATCGAAAATGCTCCAGACCCCTCATCATCTCCCTGGCCTCTGCTGGACCCTCTCCAGCAGCTCCTTGTCTTTCTTGCCCAGAACTGGACACAGCATTGTGCATAATGAAGAAGAAAATTATGGATCTGCAAACAGAACCAGTTGTGCCAAGTCCAAAACATCAGATGTCTCATCAACACTGAGATGAAATGGAAAATGACCATTCTAGACTCTCTGTGGTCAGCACAGCTTCTCCATGGAGGAACAATGAAAACATAGACAATGTAAACCAAAAAGTTACCAAAAGTAAACTGAATTCAGAACTTTTATTGTAGTAAGGTGTTATGCCAAAGAACAACAGTTATTGGGGGGTGATGTGGGTGAGGTTGGTCCTGCAGAGCAAGTCCCAGAGCAGCTTCCCATCCAGTGAATCGATCAGTGACCCTGGGGGGTTGGATTTGGGGTACAGGGACTGGTGACAGCGTTCAGGTGGGAACTGGGTCCAGATGGGAGACCTCAGATACCTTTGCAATGAGGAAACACCTGGAGCCCTGCTTGGAGGGCCTCTGCCAGGCACCAAGACAGTTCCCTCTGCTGCTCCCTGGGCTCATTCCCAGGGAACAGCCACAGGCAGGACGTGGTGTCACCACACAGCTGGATGTGACACAGCAAGGGGGTGACCAGAAGTGCGTGGGGACATGGTGAAATGCTTGTAAAACAGCCAAGAGAGGGCTAAGAAAAACTAAATTCATTCTATGGAGTCTCATTCCCAAAAGGATCTGAGCTTTAAAGAGCCAAAGGCTTGGTTAAAAAAAAAAAAAAAATCAAATAAAATCTGTATTTAGTTCCTAAAATAATTTTGGAAGATGAAAGTTTGATTTCTATACTCCTTGGTTGAAAATACACATTGCAGGGGGTCATGCTGAAGAGCTGACCCAGCTGTCACCTCATCCTGCCCTCAGACACGTTCTGGGGGTGGCTGGATCCTGTGCTAAACTGGCTGAAATTGCTGATCTGCAGAGGACAAATTGCTAAGTTCGCTGGTTAAACTGTTTGCACTTACCCTGCACAGGGGCTGATAGGTTGAAAGCTGGAGCAGGGCACAGAGGAAGGGCCTTGGACCGGAGTCTGAACAAAAAGGGAAGGGAATGGTTAGGACTGTTCCAGCTGTAAAGCATAATTGCACCCCCAGGCATCTTTAAAATGTTTTCTCTTAAGAGTTTAAGTTCAGGAGATATAGGCTATAAGTCACTTAAATGCTTTTGAAATTCATTCTCAATATTTTATCATGGAAATCTTCCTCAGAACCATCTTCCTCCCAGGCTTTCATTTCTTTATAGTGCTTAAATTCATGCAAAAGTCATCTTAAATCATTATTAGGAAGATAAAATGAAAACACTCACTCTAATTCACCAAGAATATCCTACTTTGAAGCATTTATTTCCACTCTCCTTCTATTTGGGGAGCTGGGGAGAAATTAGGACTTCACATTTCTTACAGTTAATATCCTGTTTTACTCGGAGTTCTCACCACTGAGCATATATCACTTCACAGTTCCTGTTTGTGTCTCTACTTTTTGTAACTTCCCCAGATTTGCCCTCAAATTTACACCTGCAAAAATAAAACAAACATCCCGCAGCAAACACACACAATGGTTGCATAGAGGGCTGGAATGGCTGGTTGGTTTTAGGGCAGTTTGGGTCAGAGAGGAAAAGGTTGAGGTAGTTCAGTGTTCTGTGTCAGGGCTGAGATTTAAGGTTTAATGATTTTCATTGCCTTTCACTGGGGCAATAAATTGCACCCCTGGAGAGGGGGGGTGTAACACTACTTTTCTAATTAAGGAGAATGTTATCCACGGGCCTCAAGACAGAGCAATACCTCCTCATGAAACAATAATGATGATTTAGGGAGCACAGAATGTCACGTACCCGTTCGGGTTTAACCACTAGAACTGCTCCTGGAGAGAAAAAAAGTAATCTTAGGATTTTTAGTGGACACAAGTGTCCAAATGTCAAAGTTGTATTTCAGCCTAAAAGGGCTCCAGGGGCTTTGGATCTCATAGCTGAAGGTTCAGCTCTGCACAGCGCTGGTGCCACAGGAGCAGGCGCCACCAAGTACTCCGGGAAGCACCGGGGATTGCAGATCACAGAAGAGGAGCACAGCCCTCCCAGGGAGCTGCCAGCACCTTCCCTGCTCAGCTCCCACCATGGAGCTCATAAAAGCCCAGGTACCAAGGTCATGGGACCACGTGGAGGGTTGCAGGATTGCAGGACACTCATCTCCCGTCACGAGGTCACTGCTGTGGGGCAGAACAATTCCTGAAGCATCTCTAACTTTTTGCTGACTGCCAAGATGGGCAGTTCCAAAGGATCTGTGGTGCTTCCCCCAGTTGTAAACCTGCACCTACAGGTCTGTTCTGAGGGTGATGTGAGGGGCATTTAACCACACGACTGCCATTAATGTTAATTATAGAGCACATATTAAGAGCATTATACGATCCTTTTTCCTATTAGCGCTACCATAAATCTGATTGGTGGGCCTTAATTAGAACTCAGCAGCAGAATGCAATGGTTTGATACAAGAAAGGATAAATTTGTAGAGACAGCAAACTATTATTCCACTTTAATCTCAAAATCTCTCCTTCTCTTACTCATAACACCAACAAGGCTTCTTGTAAGATTGATTTGTTGTCAGAAAATGATTTAAAGACCGACTGTAAAAATATTATATTTTCCTTGCTTCATAGAATGTGGCATTGATGTTAGAGCTCCACAGAGACTTGATGTACTTTCAGATAGGGAACTTTAAAAGCCAAGAGCAAAATAAATAAGATGGCATCCTGCTGTTATTGTGGTAACCTTTGCAGATCATTTCAGAACTGTGACTGGTGTGTAGCTTAGTAATACACCATGAGAGAAGCTAGAGCTTGGAGCAATTGGTCAGCTAGAGCCCAACTCTATCTGCTTTTTGAGGGCCCAGGATGTAAAGGAAGAAATGGTGTCCAATGTGAAGGGAACTGGGACATAACAGAGAAATAATGGATAAAAAGATCTAAGAAAGTATTAAAGGCCAGGCCAGACTGTAAAGTTGACTGGCTGCTTACAGCCTCTATATTGAGCCAAAGATCTCTGCTCAACACCTCAGCTACATCTCCTTGAGTCAAGGCTGGTCTCAGACTCAGTGGTTGAGAAACTCCCAGTGATCCTGATGACCAGTTAAGTACTTCCCCTCACTCTCGAGGAGAAGAGACAGCGCAGAAAGAATCGCGTCTTGTTGACATCACCAGGAGAGTCTTTCTGCTGTGCC